>ML742416.1:0-19102 GCA_009193465.1 Aspergillus avenaceus
AAAAAAAAAAAAAAAAAAACACCAAGATATCAATAAGTTCCACTCCCATCCAAACCTAGACGCACTCCCATATGCAAACGACCAATATTAAGAAAAAGAGGTAAATAAATCTGCTGAACCCCTCTGGAACCAAAACAATTCAAAACGGAATCTCCGACACCTGAGCCCCATTTTCATCGCCCTGATCCTGGAGATGAACATCCCCAGGGACCAGATCGGGGAAGGCCGGATCGTCGATTCGCCAGGGGAGGATAGCGGGTGGGGCGGTTGTGAGGGGGGGCAGGAAGTCGCTCATGGAGAGGGAGCAGTCGAGTTGGAGGATGCCTCTGCATTGGTCTATGAGGGCGGGGAAGAGGTAGGATTGCGAACCCCGGATTCGGGACAGGGTGGAGAGGATACCCCAGAGGAGTTCGCGGGGGTCGATGGTTGATTCGGATAGGGTGTGGGCGGCTTTTGTGCTTAGGGAGCGGGAGACGTCTGCTACTGAGGTGCCTAGGTCGTAGAGTTTTTGTTCCTTTTTGGTTGTGGTTAGCTGGATGTTTTGTGGGTTTGGGGAGGAGGATGTATGTACCATTCCGATGCCGTGGGCGTCGACTGCGCCTTGGGATGCGGCGCTGATTACCCCCATTACGGCTTTGCCTACTAGGACTGGGAGGTGGAAGGGGAGGACGGCGTCATCGCGAGAGCCTGGTTGGGTGGCGTGGGTCATGGAGAGTTTCCACATCATGGCTTGGAGCCATTGCTGGGTGATGAGGATGTCGACTTTCTGGATCTCGGAGACTCCGTCGAGGGAGATTGCTTTGGCGAGGCTGGATTGGATGGAGGATGTGGGTGGTGTGTCGCCGTCGACGCCGCCGCCGGCTGAGACCCAGTCGTAGAGGCTGACGCTGAGTTTCTCGAAGACGTTGATGAGGTTGATGAAGCCGTAGGCTAGGATAGGGTCGTTGGAGCTGAGGACCTGGGGCTTTCGGATGGAATTGCGGAGCATGACTGGTCTTGCTTGTTGGAGTGCGTAGCCTCTGAGACGGACGTTAGTGGGGTTGTTCAGGGTTGATGGTATACGATGGAAGCTTACCTTTCTGTCACGAATAAGAGCCAGAAGACTCTTCGTCTCTCTTCTGCTTCCTCGGCGTTGAGCTTCGAGTATGATGACTCGCGGTGGAGACCTAATGTGAAGACCATGGAGGTGGCCTGGCAGAGGTAGAACCATGCCTGGTCTTGTTTGTCGAGATTCCCGTATGCAGCGAATAGGAAGAACGATGTTAGAAGGCTTTCCAGGTTCATGCCATCCGCCACGTCGTATTCCTTTCGTGCGTGCACTGCCTCCGCTAAGAGTTCTTCTCCCGACATCATCGGGTGTCCGTCCATTCCGGCTTGTGCGTATGCCGGGTCGGAGACGGGTGCTGCGCCGTCCAGTTTTAACTGGATGTGCGTGGCCGCGCATAGCGATGCGAGGAATGCGTACCGTTGCGCTGACAGGCGCTCCGGCTGGTGGCAGTTCTGTTGCAGCCGTTCCCTGCGCACGACGGGCATGATCGGGAACAGGTACTTCAGGAACACGTTGACATGCGCGAGAAGGATCGGCGCGGATAGACGCACCGGGGGAGCTGCGCCGACGGTGGACGAGTCGAATAATGAGTTCGTGGAGTCGGGAGAAGAGACCAGCTCGGGGGGCGGAAGCCGAGTGAACGGGTCTGTAAAATCAGGGTGTGGATATTGGGCATCCGCCACTGTGAATGGCGGGGATGCCGGTGACCCCAATTGGCAGGCCGATGTGTCCGGAGGCCATTCTGTACTGATTGAAGGTGGCCGCGATGCGAGCGGGTGGATGGGGGCAAGAGGATAAAGCGTGCGGAATTTCGGGCCCTTGCGGCGCAGCACGTCGCTGTAGGAGCATGACAGGAGAAGACGCTGACACTTGTCGCATGGAAACTGTCTATTGCATTTGATTTTGCGACGGCGACAATTATCACAGGCCTGCTTCGGAGGCTTTTCTTTGGTGGGGGAAGGCTGAGAGTCCATATCCTCTCGGTTGTAGAGAGAAAAGCACCTGATTGTATGGACACTATATCCTAGAAGTGGAGCCTTTCAGGGCTCATTGCAGAAGAGGGGAACGAGGACAAGGACAGTAACTAAGGGAAAAGATCGGAATGACGATGCTGACGATGTCGCCATAACAATGGGCGTCAGCATTTAGAAGATGAGGGTTTGAGAGAAAGAGGAAGAAATCCGGGGAAGAGATGGCAAAAGCACAGGCTGCAGGTGCAAAATAGAACCCCGCGTTACATACTGACTTTTTTTCTAACGTGAATGGGGCTTTAATCTATCTGGTGTTAGTTTACCCTGGATTAGTGCCAACTTTAGTCCCGAATCTGAAATGTTCCCAAATTGACCGGAATCTTAGTCTGGCCATAGTATGATCCGAATGTTAGAAAGAGTTATTCGTGGTAGATCCCGAGTCTATATAGTACTTCAGGTTGATTCTTGTATACTCAACGGCCAGATGCTTTCACACAGTGCAAGTACTTAAAAAAAGGGAACCAGGGCTTTTTATGCCATGTGCAAAATGTCGTCCATTTCGGGTAGCGGTTTAGTTGCGTTCACTGGGTGTCTGTGCATCTAAACCCGAAGGAATCATAATATAGGATATGAATTATATCCAAGGATCATGTCAAAAAGGAATGTTATTGCCTTGAGATGGACAAATTGAATGAGAAATACTTCATGTGCGGGATTTCTTTCCTTTTTTCTTTATTTATTTTATTTTTTTTTATTTATTTTTTTTGGGTCAGAATTTGCTCTTTTCCTTGTTATTTTATTATTATTATTATTATTTTATTATTGATTCATGTGTTTCTTGGTACGTCTGTCCCTTGTAGACAGGAAGAATGTCTCGGGAAGCCGAGGTAGAAAAAGCACCATTGAGATGGGGCCAGGACAACGCCGAAAATCCTGTTAACAAGCCGGGCTTGTCGTGTGGTTTAATCCAATCTTAGTCTGGAGTCTCGGACCTTGTATCCCCACGGGGATTTATCTTCTGGCGTACCCAAGAAATTACGGAGGATGAGCATTGGTAGTCTCACGCCTATCCTTATTACTGTCGGTAGCTACCGCCGTGGCACCACAAATAATGATGATGTGAACACTGAAAGAGACCTCACCGGTTTACCGGACAGGTTTAGATACCTTTTATTTCTCGTTTATGCGAGGTGGAGAAAAAGTAATAGTATTTGGTAAAGTAAAAAAGGTACTGAAATTATTTGAGTGTCGGATATTTATCGGACAAGTAGCCAATCATCACGGGGCCATCAGATGATCGCCGGTAATAGTTTAACCCCAAGAGTTCATCTTCTCCATCAATTGTTTTCATTCTGCTTCTACTGCAATATTCAATCTCCGGATTCGGGTCTTCAGCTCATGGTTGACTTTTCTTTTCCGTTTTCCGTCTTGCTCGGCAAAAGATTCAATGCCTCTCATCGGCTTCAATACCTTGCCCCCTCCTTCATCACTACGTCAAACCGTGGTCATGGCCTCTCCACTCCAGAGCATGTGCGGCTATCTCATTGCTGCGTGCTGCCTGTGGCCTTCAACTAGCGTCCTTAGTCCCCGCATAAACCCATTGTCGATGCATCGGATGTTTGACGGGGAAAATGGCTCAATTTCATGACTGCTGCTACAACTGATCCCAACCGGAATTTAGCTGAACCACCTAGTGGCTTATAACCAAGGCTATATATACCTGGTTACATCCCAATCTGGCGGACGGGAGAGTAATTCCTGAACAAGAACGGAGTGGTCAATCTTAACTAGCTTCCAGACTTCGCGATGCCTAGTCTGAGAAGCATTCTTACCAGTTCTTGGCTGCTCCCGGTGGCCTATGGGGCCAGCCAAGCCCAGTCCCCTAGTGCACCTGCCACCGCTACATACTCGCAGTTCACGATACCTGCTTCTGCCGATGTTGGTGCAAATTTGATCGCCAACATTGACGATCCCCAAGCTGTCAGCGCGCAGTCTGTATGTCCCGGCTACAAGGCCTCAAACGTGGAGCATACCTCGCGAGGCTTTACTGCTAGCCTTGATTTAGCTGGGGACCCCTGTAATGTTTACGGGACAGATGTCGATTCGTTAAGCCTAACGGTGGACTACCAAGCGAATGATCGTTTGAACATTCAAATTGTCCCAACTCACGTCGATGCTTCCAATACATCCTGGTACATACTTTCGGAGGAACAAGTACCCCGACCCAAGGCCTCTCCCAACGCTTCGGTTTCTCAAAGCGATTTCTTTGTCTCGTGGTCCAACGAGCCTTCATTTAATTTCAAAGTGATTCGAAAAGCGACTGGTGATGTGTTGTTTAACACAGAAGGCTCTGTTCTGGTATATGAAGACCAATTCATTGAGTTTACGACTTCACTGCCTGATGAATACAACTTGTATGGCCTGGGAGAGCGGATGAACCAGCTGCGCCTCCTAGAGAATGCGAACTTAACTCTATATGCAGCCGATATTGCAGATCCAGTTGATAGGTAAGTACAAGCACTGACTTCGATCCACTATCAAACTAATAATGAGTATTTAGCAATATTTATGGTCACCATGCATTCTACCTGGATACAAGATATTACAAGGCAGATGGCCCTAACAAGACTCACACAATTGTCAAGAGTAGCGAGGCCGATCCATCGGAGGAATACGAATCATATTCCCACGGCGTATTCCTGAGAAATTCGCATGGCCAGGAGGTCCTCTTGCGAACTCAAAAATTGATCTGGCGCACTCTGGGAGGAAGCGTTGATTTGACCTTCTATTCCGGCCCAACCCAAGCCGACGTCACCAAACAGTATCAATTGAGCACCATCGGGTTACCTGCCATGCAACAGTATAATACTCTTGGATTTCACCAATGCCGGTGGGGCTATAACAATTGGTCTGACTTTGAAGATGTTGTGGCCAATTTTGAGCGTTTCGAGATCCCGTTGGAATATGTTTGGTAAGTATGATAGCTTGTACTCTTTTTCTTCCTTTCTTTTTGTTTTTTAGTGGACTGTCTCTTACCAAACAATACAGGGCCGACATAGATTATATGCACGGGTATCGGAATTTCGATAACGATCTTCATCGTTTTCCCTATACCGAAGGTGTAGAATTCCTCAACAAACTGCATGACGGTGGACGTCGCTGGGTGCCAATCGTTGATGGTGCCCTGTACATTCCTAACCCTGACAACGCCTCCGACGCGTAAGTAGCTTGGTTCTTCCTATCACCCACTAAATTTGCTTTCGTATATGACAACATTTGCTTACGTTCAATAGGTATGAAACTTATGATAGAGGCGCTAAGGATGATGTGTTTATCAAGAACCCTGATGGCAGTCTTTACATAGGGGCTGTCTGGCCTGGCTACACCGTTTTTCCGGATTGGCACAACCCAAAGACCACTGAGTTTTGGGCCAACGAGATAGTCACATGGTGGAACAAGTTGCCCTACGATGGCATCTGGTACGATATGGCCGAGGTTTCCTCATTCTGTGTAGGAAGCTGTGGAAGTGGCAACTTGTCCATGAACCCGGCTCATCCGCCGTTCGCTTTGCCTGGTGAACCCGGAAACGTTGTTTATGATTATCCGGAGGGGTTCAATATAACAAATGCTACGGAAGCAGCCTCAGCGTCTGCTGGTGCCGCAAGTCAATCTGCGGCGGCAGAATCGACGACGACGTCGTTGCCATATTTGCGTACGACACCCACTCCCGGGGTTCGCAATGTCGAACATCCTCCGTACGTTATCAATCACGTACAATCCGGGCACGACTTGAGTGTTCACGCCATCTCCCCAAATTCGACCCATGTAGATGGAGTACAAGAATATGATGTACACAATCTCTTCGGTCACCATGGGTTGAATGCGACCTACCAAGGGTTACTCAAAGTGTGGCCAAGCAAACGGCCCTTCATCATTGGACGCTCTACTTATGCCGGCTCAGGAAAATGGGCCGGCCATTGGGGTGGCGATAACTTTTCCAAGTGGGGATCCATGTACTTTTCTATCTCACAGGCCCTTCAATTCTCGCTCTTCGGCGTTCCGATGTTTGGTGTTGACACCTGTGGCTTCAATGGAAACTCCGGTGAGGAGCTGTGCAACAGATGGATGCAACTTTCGGCCTTCTTCCCGTTCTATCGCAACCACAACGTCCTTTCCGCTATCCCACAAGAGCCTTATCGATGGGCATCTGTCATTGATGCGACAAAGGCCGCGATGAACATTCGCTACGCCATCCTACCTTACTTTTACACCTTGTTCCAGTTGGCTCACACCACGGGATCCACAGTGATGCGTGCACTTGCATGGGAGTTTCCCAATGAACCCTCTTTAGCCGCCGTGGGCACTCAATTCCTTGTTGGTCCCTCGGTCATGGTGATCCCTGTCCTCGAGCCACAAGCAGACACTGTCAAGGGCGTTTTCCCAGGGGTTGGACGTGGTGAAGTCTGGTACGACTGGTACACTCAGACTGCCGTCGACGCAAAGCCTGGAGTCAACACCACAATCTCGGCACCGCTCGGTCACATCCCCGTCTTTGTGCGCGGCGGTAGCATTCTTCCTATGCAAGAGGTCGCGCTAACCACCCGTGACGCTCGTAAGACCCCTTGGTCTCTCCTAGCCTCGTTGAGCAGCAACGGGACTGCCTCAGGGCAGCTCTACCTTGATGATGGAGAAAGTGTTTACCCTGAGGATACCCTTTATGTCGACTTCACGGCAACTAATTCGAGTCTCCGGGCATCTGCTCGGGGGACATGGAAGGAGGAGAACCCGTTGGCCAATGTGACCGTACTGGGTGTATCTGAGAAGCCTTCCTCCGTGTCGCTCAATGGCGAGAAACTCTCTGAGGACTCTGTTCAGTATAATACTTCTTCGCAAGTTTTGCACGTGGGTGGCTTGCAGAAACAGACTGCCGATGGCGCATGGGCGAAGGACTGGGTCTTGGAATGGTGATGAAAGTCTAAAAATCTAAATATGCACGTTATTACCAGAATGTATACATGTGGATACAGTCATATGGCCAATCGGTCACCGTAGACTTAGAGCTGAAACCCGGGAAGCGACGGGGAATAATTGATTTCGGCCGTTAGCCGGAGGCCAATCCAAAGATTTCTACAATGTCCCGATTCATCACGGATCTTGAGTCTGCGGAATTACTGCCATTTTAGCATCTCATTGGACATCGGTCCCATCCCAGGTAGGCTACTAGAGACGCAGGTCAAAGCCAAGAAAAAACGGCGGATTCGGTCATTTCTGCAACAGTGATCAACGGCGAGGATCCAACCAATTTCCTCAGGACTGACTGGGGGCGGAAATTTAAAGAAATTAGATTCCAGCACTACGGCGAATCGGAGATTATCATCGTCGTTGGATCTGAATTCTCTTGCAGGTCGGATGTAACGCTTCTAGATTAATGACAAGCGCACGTGCGATCTATCACGAGGTATAAATGGACCTTGATGCTATGATGTTGATCACCCTTTGGCAACAATATCGTCCTCATCCTCTGAGAAAACAAACATTTTCACTGAGAAATCGAAGATGGTTTCCTGGCGGTCATTGCTTCTCGGTCTTCAGGTTGTGGCGCCCATTTTGGCTGCCACGCCTGCGGATTGGCGCTCTCAGTCTATCTACTTCCTCCTTACTGATCGTTTTGCTCGCACCGATGGATCGACTTCTGCGACATGCAATACTGAAGATAGGGTAAATTCCATCTTATTCATCCTAAATGAGTGTCTGTCGGCTCTCACTAACATGATGTAGAAATACTGTGGAGGTACATGGAAGGGCATCATCGACCAAGTAAGCTGCTGTCTCTACTCATCTGTACTCCAACCATGCTAACCACAACACAGCTCGACTACATCCAAGGAATGGGGTTCACAGCCATCTGGATCACCCCGGTCACAAGCCAACTGACTCAGGATACCGCATACGGCGAAGCCTATCACGGCTACTGGCAACAGGACATGTAAGCCCATCATTCTCCAGGCACAACCCGCCACTAACAGTCCCAGATACTCCCTGGACTCGCACCTCGGAACTGCAGATGACCTCAGAGCTCTTGCGTCAGCTCTCCACGAAAGAGGAATGTACCTCATGGTTGACGTGGTAGCCAACCACATGGTCCGTCATCCTTGGCCCATCGAGCCACGAAGCCATACTAACGAGGAAACAGGGCTACGACGGAGCAGGAGACTCGGTCGACTACAGCGTCTTCAACCCCTTCAACTCCAAAGATTACTTCCACCCTTTCTGCCTGATCCAGGATTACAACGACCAGACTCAGTCCGAGAACTGCTGGTTGGGAGATAACAGCGTCTCCCTGCCCGATCTAGACACGACAACGCAAGATGTCAAGAACATATGGTACGACTGGGTCGAAGAATTGGTATCCAACTATTCCAGTAAGACCGACAGACTCCCCCACTTTCTTACAACCAAAGAAACCATACTCACATGAAACAACCCAGTCGACGGTCTCCGCGTCGACACCGTCAAACACGTCCAGAAAGACTTCTGGCCGGACTACAACAAAGCCGCAGGCGTGTACTGCATCGGAGAAGTCCTCAACGGAGACCCATCCTACACATGTCCCTACCAAGAAGTTATGGACGGTGTACTCAACTACCCAATGTAAGAACCTACGCGCCCTCCACATACCACCGGCTAATCAACAATAAAGCTACTACCCCCTCCTCAACGCCTTCAAATCCACCTCCGGCAACATGAACGACCTCTACAACATGATCAACACCGTCAAATCCGACTGTCCCGACTCCACACTCCTAGGCACCTTTATCGAGAACCACGACAGCCCACGCTTCGCCTCGTAAGCCCCCCCCCCCCCCCCTTCCCCTTCCCCTTCTCTTTCAGAAACCCTACTAAACTAAGAAACAAACAGATACACAAACGACATGGCCCTCGCCAAAAACGTCGCCGCATTCATCATCCTAGCAGACGGCATCCCCATCATCTACGCAGGCCAAGAACAGCACTACGCAGGCGGAAACGACCCCTCAAACCGCGAAGCAACCTGGCTATCAGGCTACTCGACAACAAGCGACTTGTACAAACTAATCGCCTCATCCAACGCAATCCGCAACCACGCCGTAAGCACCGATAAAGGCTATGTAACTTACAAAGTACGTTTCAAACCAAACCAAACCAAAACTAAACAAAACTAAACTAATGATAAAAAAAAACAGAACTGGCCCATCTACAAAGACACAACGACAATCGCCATGCGCAAAGGCACAGACGGGTCGCAAATCATCACCATCCTCTCCAACAAGGGCGCCTCAGGCGACGGGTACACCCTCTCCCTAGACGGAACCGGGTACGACGCCGGCACGGAGCTGACGGAGATTCTGTCCTGTTCTACGCTTACAGTCGGGTCGGATGGGAAGGTGCCCGTGCCCATGGAGAAGGGTCTGCCGCGGGTGTTGTATCCGAGTGCGAAATTGGGCGACAGTAAAATTTGTACTTAGTTTTGATTATTTATTCAGCTTCCATGGGTGGGTTGGGGTTGGGTAGTTAGATGTCTTTGCTTTTGTCAGTTGATATGGCTGTGTCTGGTTACTAACTATACTATACTGTGCTATACTATGCTATGCCATGCTATGCTATGATATACTGTGCTATGCTATACTGTGCTATCTATATTATCCGTATTATTCAAATACACTGTATGATAGAGGTCTCGGGTAATAGCTTGTCATATGACTTATCCTTGTCTTTATGCATGATTAAGGTCCCGGTGAAGAGTTGAGAGAGTGAACGTGGCTTAATGATGTCATTTTGGTTGCAGTGCACGTCAATCTTGTTCCTGTTTATTTTAGTCATTTTTATGCGAGCTCAATATATAGTGGAGTGGCCTGTGGAGACGACACATGAAGAAAGGATTAAAGTCTACAGGGGTGAGAAAAAAAAAAAAAAAGTAAAGAAAAGAGAGAGAGATTGAAGAGAAAGAAAATGCATCGGGTATCAAGTAAAAACAGTGATATCCGAGGTACATACAATAAATCAATATTTCCCAATGAATAAGTAGAATTTTGATTAAGATACATGGGGATTTTCGTATATGCAATGTTGAATCGAACGCCATACCCCTGAACCTAATCCCACCGGAGACTATCACAGATAGAACCACCCGATTTTATAGACAATTATCACCGTACGCTGGTCAATATGTCGCTGCCCCTACCGGGATAACCTCTGCCACAGCCATGCCGCCGATAACGCTCTCTGGAAAGGACTGTGGCATGACCTCCGGCATCAGCTGTTCGAGAGAACCATACCCCTCAATCATGCTATCCACTAGAGGGGGAATAAACTGCACTTGTTCCATGCTCATCTTCCGGGCATCTCCGAACGAAGACGGCTGGGAGCCGTCGACGGCGCTGCATGGATCGTTGCATTCGGCGCAACGGCGTTTGAATTCGGCGACCATGCACGAGAACCGGTACGCTATATGGTCCTCATTCGGTGATAGGTGCAGGAGAAACATTTGGATTTGGTCAATGAGAGGATCCAAAAAGTTGTAATCACAGAGGTTTAGGGCAGCATAGCCGACGATGAAATAAGCTTGGTCCACGATTCTCAACGCAGTACCAAATCGAAGTTGCAAGAACTTTGACACGATGTGGCGCGACCCCTGTACGATTTCTGTCGTCAATCTCTCGGATTCTGCTTGGAATCGCATCGCAGTTCGATGGAGAAGGATTTGACAAAACCAGAGGCTGAGCTCGAATGTTGAAACTTCCTCGCCAGCTGCGAAATCATTAGCATTGTAAAATCATAAGAACAATAAAAATTGTTGGATAACTGTCTTACCGAGGAGATGGGCCCATTCAACTTTCCATCGCTCAATCTCGTCATATTCAGCATCCGCAAAACGCATCCGTTGCTCGCTACCTTGCAATCGTAATGTGATCAAGTACAACTGAATCTCTGCCACAACCTTGCCATCTTCGACGGTCGCAGCAGGATGCTCAAGAAGCCGTGGGCAATAATCGAGATATCGTTGTGGTAGATGAAATGGACGTGCATTTCCAACAGCAAAACTAAACCAGTCAGCATGCTTGATAAAAAAAAAAAAAAAAGAAAGAAAGAAAGAAAATCTGCACCTACTGTAGCTGAGTCAAGCAAAATGCGTTCCATAGTCGTAATTGAGCGGCCGTGTCGTTATCGAGGATTAGCTCGGTCGGGGCATGATTGAGAAAATCGAAGGAAACAAGCGCATGGTTGATTGCAGTCCCACTCAATAGCCAGCCATCTATGGGAAATTCTTTCTGAACGGCGGCAGGCCATAGACAAAGAAGGGCCAATGCCTGAAGTGATTCATATCTCAAGGGCGGTCTTTCCCACAATAGATTGACTGCCTTTTGCCGAACCTGAAGATTCATTGCTTGGACAATGGGCTGTGGCATACCCGGAACATACCGAGATGCCAGTAGACACGCAGTGCTATATAGCAGAGAATCGGTTTTTTTCATCTCATTATGGAAATCTCCTAGACTATTTATAGAGATAAAAGGGCCAAAATTATCGACGAATCTGGTCAAGTATTAGCAATTACAGATACTGATAGATGAGAAAAGCGATCATACAGCTGTATGAGTTTGAGCGATAATTTAGAATCTAGAACACCTTTCTCAAAACTGGCGCCCAAAAAAGGAGTGTCAATAGGCACGCGACTTGTTTCACCGAAGAACTCAGATTGTAGGTCCTGGATTAGTCGAACAGGTTTAGGAAGCAAAGGCCCGAACGAGCTTCCATCGACGGAGACGCTTTCGTCTGTGTGAACACTCCTAGCTAGTGGAGGTACAGAAATACTGGAAACATTTGATGGCTGATTCAAAATCTGTCGGAGCATGCCGGTCATTTCTCTCATGCTCCTTTCTAAGGAGGTAAGTCGCTCCTCGATGGAAGGAATAGCTGTTGTAGCGTCCGACCATATTGGCACATTATCTTGGAAGCGCTCGCTAGTCTCAGGTAGTTGACATTCTATCCTATATACCTGTCAATACATGAAAAAGGCTTGTTTTGTCTTGGCAGGGCATGGATTCCCCCATTCTGTCCCAGTACAGTGGGTGGAATGAGTAGCGGTGGGACCCGACCTTAAAGAGAGACAACGACGACATGCATGCCCTCGCGGATCTAGATCGCATCTAGTTTTAAGCTTGCGGCAGGTATTACAGGCTGTCATTGACCGTCGAATTCGGCCTTTTGGTCGTACAGAGTCGTCGCTGACGCTAGAACTTATTCTTCTATTGCCATCAGATCGATGAAGGCTCTTGTGCTCCCAAGAAGGAGTTTCGTATTTGATGGGTTCAGCAGTAGTTCTAGTCATGGCATGGGCTAGATGCAATTGTCGAGTAAATCAGAAAAATTATGAACAGTTGACAAGCTGAGAGCAACTATGGAATTCAAATAAGATTCCGTGCAAATCACTCAGAATCCACTCAGGTGGGGAGGGATTGGCCCTTTTAACGGCCCACGAAAAGGTCTGAAGAGGAGATTGTGCTAGCTCGCTGGCAGTTGACGAAATAGGCTCCATTAGGCTGACTATCCATTTCTGACCTGGGGTAAACGCGAACTAATCGGAGAATTCCAACCAATCCGTGCAGATCCGTGTCCCTAGAGGGGATGGTTTCTAGAAGGATGGAAGAGGTGGTCGCCATACCAGGGACACTGACAAGAGAGGGGTTGACTGATGTGCGCCATTGTAGGTGCGCTTCCGATGAAAACCGGGTCCAGAGGAGGTCCCGCTCCCATGAGGGGGTTTGGTAAGGTTGACGCCGACCTGGAAATTAACTAAGGACTGCCACTAATCGCGACCTCCGATGATTTGTCGATACCGTGTGTCTCTTATCATGGTGGTTGAAGATTGCGATCGGACATACCCCCCCAAACCAGGAAACGACCAGCTTTGCCATTCGCCATGACTCAGGTACAACCGTTAATTCACCATCCTTAATTTTGCATTCCGTGTTCTCTGATTTCCAGTGTCATGTCCGAGCGTCGTTGCTGATTTGAAGAGGCCGGGTGATCTAAGATAGGAGGCAAGCCGATCACGCAGATCATGAGATATCAGATCCTTCAAAGTATCGTCAATAGGACAAGCGCGATTGCCTTTTAAACCTGTATAGGTTGCAATTCTTGTGAAGAGTTTTTTCGTCTACTTCAAACCACCAATCCTGCAATGCAACCTTGAGCCCCTGCTCCAACGGTTAGCCACGGGTTTGTTCCTGGTTATTGCATAGTGGCATGATAGCGTTCTGCCACCCGCACTTAGGCTCTTAGCCAACAAGATCATGGCATTTCTAGGGCCCAGTTCACAACCATGACAACTGGCCCGATGTCTCGATAGGTACATTCTTGGAGGACGCGTCCTTGTGTTTTTCTCATAATTACTATTGATTCGGGTCATCTGCGTCTTGTCAGGGATTGGTATCCTTGTCAAGGGTGGAGCGACTATATTGATAACACTCTCATTATGATGGACGTGCGTTTCTCAAGATTCCCCAGAGTTAGTGACGAGTTTCCCATACTCGGAGCCACATCAAATGTGGATCTAAAAATATGCTTTGACAGATTTGTACATGTTCTGTTGGTTTGAGATGTTTGACTGCCCCAGAAATTGGGAGCAAGCTCCGAGCTAACAATATTGTACTGCTGTATCTTGATCCAATAGGCGGAGAGATGCAAGTTTCACTGGCCCTTTAATATCCGGAACTGTTCGGTGCTTTGGTCATCGCTGAAGGTCTCTGTAGGAATAGGGGTTTTTGCCGCTTTCATGCTTTGTTCATAATTGTTAGTGTATTAAGCAATTTTAGTGTCGCGCCAACTGTCAATTTCTCCGACCTTAGGCCGTTTAGGGACCCGGGCGCATTTGTGCACAAACATCGACCTGCTGGAGAAGGGAGAGAAAAAAAAAAAAAGACGCAAGGTCATCCATCTATCATGCCCTAAGTTTTGCTTTCACATGCTCCCGAGTTACTATCCGTTGTCCATAACCATTTTGAGTTAAGGCCCGAAGTAGGAACAAGGATATTGTGCCCGAAGGGTGTAACGTAAAAGGGACCAACTGGGGCATTGCCTAGTGGATGATCGATTCTCAGCCAATCTTCAACGGTGGGTTGTTAATGCCAAGCATATATCCTTGTTCAGTCTATACCTTTTCTGCCCATAGAAGCGGTTCAGTACGAGGGCCTGATCTGCACAACTGGCGATTGAGGCAATCTTGCTCCACTCAGTTGATAGAATGGTTGCATCGGGTTAAACGTGTCTCACATGTTATCATTGGGTGATTTGTCCAAGCATTAGTAGATGGATTTTGCCAAAGCAGTCGAATCAGAATCCTGAGCCCGAGCGACAAGGCTATCATTCGAGATATCAATATGGGGATTCTTCGGAATTCCCCGAAAACCACAACACCCCGAAAGTATATGCCATTCCCATTCTTATCAAAAACCGTACCTGCATGTATCGATATTAATTGATTTGATGAAGGAAGGCAATTCTATGTGTCAATCACTTTTTAGGTTCAACCTCCTTTTCTGTTTCCGGAACTTGTCGCAGGAGGAGGGCAGGAACGCAAAATGATAAGTTCTACACTAACAGTTAGCGCGCAGTTTTCATATACTAATCACGAAATCAAGCATCTTTCTGGCTTCAAACGGAAAGGAATTTTTCCGGATTCACTTTAGTTCCTGCAGTCCTCTCTCGCCTTTCAACTAATAATGCCCGGAGAACGTCCCCGGTAGGCTATATGTCCGAATGTCTCGCATTCGCAATGATGAGCTCCGAGCTCACAAGTGAGATCCATATCTCACATAATACTCATCCTGTGCCAAGTATTGACGTGCTAAGCCTCCAGAGTGATGGAGTCAAGAGAGAAAAAAAAACTTATGAGGTGTAGTAGTGACGGGAGCATCTGCAAGTGCGTGGAAACAAATGTTATCATCTGACACGACCCATGTTTTTAATAACCTGAGGCAGAGATCAGCAGCACCCGTAGCACCCGTTGACCATCCCTATGATCTGCCCTCAAATCGCACGGATACTTGGAGGATCTCTGGTCTGGAGGGAAACATGGCGATCCCAGGTGCTCAGAGCTTTTTGCACCAATGTTTCATCCTATGACACATTTAATGTATTCCTACGGCCCTAAGCCCTACTAAAAGACTAGTATGCCTCTTTCCCCTGTTACTCCGCTTGTTCATCCTCACCAGCGATGCAGGATATTCACTTTCGATTACTATTGCTGTTGAAAATCAATCCTCACATTTCAGGCTGCTCAGATGTCCTGGACGCGAGCGGGGTCAAGTCTCGATAGTAGCAATCTATCGCCTCAGGAAAATACATTACTTGTGGAGATACAGCAACTTCCCTGCCTCAATGGATCTTGTTGTACAGCCAACCATTGTGCATGAGGGGAAATCATAGGCCTTGGCCAAATGTTAGCGCTTCACAAAGGTCGCCACAGCTACCTCGAGTCTGAATTCCCTTGATCGGCACAGAGTACGATAGGTCTACCTAGGATGGTCCATGCCCACAGCTGTATGTTCTAAACACGGCGTGTCTCGTGCTTGTAACAACTATCCAATATGAAAACAGAGAATTTTTCCAAGCAAAAAGACTTACGCATGCAAAATAAGTCACTTGGATTTCGGAGAACAGTTCCATTCAAGGACGAGTCTAACGTATGTACCGTGCCACACAAGTTTCGATCCAGGCCCACAGGCCAAAGGAGAGAGTTGTCGCTTTTCTCTGTGGTTTCTGCGTCTTTGACTAATGGGAAAATATAGCGACCACTCACAGATAAGGGGTTAGAGCAGGTGTCTGATAGTCCTAGATCCGACCTTTCTATGTTAAGGGAGTTTATAGCTCTTCTAAGAAAAATTTCCGTATTCCACAACAATCATCTACCGTGTCTTCCAGTCTCTCTCTTCCTGTTTAAGCATATTGCAATGATTACGCAGGTTCGAGAGGTGATGTACAAACCTTTGTTGCTATGGACACATCATACAACTAGAGCTACTGCTCGAATGTACATACATCGTTCATAGAAGATCAACATCCTGTCCGATGAGAGACGATTTGCGCATATTTCAGTGTGGGTGTTGTTTTATGCCCACAGGAAAACTACGCACGCAGCAGTGTCGATTCTAACTCAACATATCAAGATGCAAATTTAGACCATATGCCAAGTCATCTTCTTGGTTAAGTGGGAAGAGCGTCAGTTTCTCTATAGCTTTCATTGGAAAAGCTGTTATCCCTAACACCCCTCACGCTAATATATCGGTGTTTCCAATTGATGCATCTTCCAACATCACTCATACTACTTTACTAACATGTGATAAATCTCAGGGATTTAATTCAAGTAGCCCAGAGTTAACGGTGCTGAAAACAGCGATGATCATCTATCGAAGCAAAGTTAGCAACCTCATACCATTAGTAGCATAAATTACAACTAGAATGTGAGGACCTGTGAAACAGACACTGAAAATGACCACCATGGAGGCTGTTTACAGCCTCATTTCCACCTGTAATACCTACCTAACACCCATCACTTGTTTTGCACCTCTATAAATTCCGCACCTGCCAAGCATTAGACTGTGATATTAGTACTCACCCTCCCTGATTGTTCAATACATTTAAAGAGTTTCAACTTACAACACTGATAATGGCATCCTCTGCAGCCAAATCCAGATACCCTTCTAATCCCAATAAGTATCAATACTGGACCGATCCCATTCTCTGTGGGGAGACTCGAGCTAGACTCGAGTATTTTCGTAGCCTAGGATGGCTTCCTCCTAATTTCAAGTCTAAAACACTGGAAGATTCTGCAGTAGTCAAACGATACTGGCAAAGGTATATACATCTTTACTCGGAGTACCCCCAACAGATAGTTCAAGAATAACATTTGGCGGGACAGATATTGCATCTATTCAAAAGAGGACCATGTAGACTATCTATGTGAATTTCTTTGATTAAATATATAGAACATCTCGAGAGAAACTGCTCCGGTTATATAATAAATACTGGTGATATCTTTATCAATACTTCAGCTTATTTACCCAGCACCGCCTGAGTAACAACATCTATCAACAGATATAACAAGTACATTAGCCTTTTTAGTCTCGACAGATATACTACTTCTGCAGAAATCCACTTTAAATAAATATAAATCAGATTAAACTTTTCCGAGCAACATCCCCAAATATATTTCAGTAGACAATCTTCTGAACTCAGTCTGTTATATTATCAAGCTTTTTTACCTTAAAGTCTGGTAGTAAATATAATATTCTGTATACTACTATCAGGTTTTACAATCTAAAAAACAGTTCAGAAAATACTAACAGATAAAGCTATCTTTAATTTCTTATTCATAAACAGCAAGCTGCTCTGACATTGATTCTGTTATTAAGATTAAGTTCTTTCTATACAGTGACTATCAAATAGTATATTGCTCAACTAACTAAATTATCTCTCTAGTCTTCTATAATAGCATATTTCTCAATACTGTATTAACTCCGGGGCTAATATAGCAGTTCCGAATTCCGAAACAGAGCTTGTCTCTTTCTCTCCGGCAGAAGCTAAAGATTCTAGATACCCTACTGCTTCGGTACCTTGAACATATTCTATACAGCTATAAACTTTACAAATCATTACCGATAATGTATGACTTAAGTCGACAAGTGCTCCAAGACTTGGATCAAAATACTAGATTCAAGGACAATATTAGTTATTATAACTACGGGTAATGGGCTGCAAATAAAATTAATTATGTACCTTTTCAAAATAACTTAATAAAAACTACTGTTTTGGCGCCTTTATCCCCTTCCAGTGACATACGGTGTCGGCGATGTGGAGCAGCCATCGTTACTTTAACGAGATGAAATTTGAGTATTCAAATTTATTGCTGCTGTGGCGAGGCGGTCCGTTCTAATTGATGATTGACTTGAATTTTTATATAGATCGAAAGCCCATCTCTAAACCGATATCAGCGATGCCTTCAGTTTCGGCTTTACTATCTTTCGCCATCGGCCGCTTCTGGCCCTTCTCTCACTGGTTTCACTGGTTGCCAATCAGGGTCGGTAGTATAGGTGGCACCTGTACATGTGATATGCCATTGATAGAACGTGTAGTACAAGCTACTTTTTAGAATATACAGGGGATGTTCTTTTCTTAGTAAGATGAAATTCGACAAAACAAAGCATCCACCACCTTGTCCAAACTAGCCGCTGTTGTCTTATAGCATGTGCACGGGACGTAACATCAAACTATCACATTGATAACCCTAGTCATTCTCCAGGCAAGGCTGGAATTAGTGCGGCGGTTAGCGGAAAGAGCGGGACGCAAGGCTCTAGGCTTACGCCCGGGCCGCTCGAGATCCTTCCCCTGAACCTCGCACTCCGGGCGGTGAAGGACTGAAGAGTAATCCCGCCATTTCGGTCTGTATCCACATATTCTGAGTTGCACTTTGGGTAACTCTTCTCCATGCCGAAGACGCGTCCACTTCTTCGTGGAGAAATTACGTACTCTGTTGCCAAAAGAGAGGAAGTGAATATTCTCCATCGGTTAAGCTACTATGACCAAAGGGAAAACTTCTTTGCACATATTGTTGAAAGACGGAAATGGATAGAAGCTATAGTCTCTCATCACCTTAACCTAGGGTCATCCAACTCATGCCGTATGGATGATGTTGAAAATTGGCACCACGGGAGCTTCAATCTATGCGTTCCGGTGACTGTTAATGATTGGAAATGGAAGCAACAGCCCGGAAGACGTGTTTTGCTTCGGTTTCCTCTTCCGTATCGTGTCGGCGAAGCCTTTCGACCTGGAAATGGGGACAAAAAGATCAGATGTGAGGCAGGAGCCTATGCGTGGCTTCAAGAAAACTGCTCAGATGTTCCTATTCCGAAGCTATACGGTTTTGCCACGTCTACCGGTCAAGCTGTTTGTTTGTTTTTTTTTTTTTTTTTTTTTTTTTTTTTTTTTTTTTTTTTTTTTTTTTTTTTTTTTTTTTTTTTTTTTTTTTTTTTTTTTTTTTTTTTTT
>ML742417.1:0-19100 GCA_009193465.1 Aspergillus avenaceus
TTTTTTTTTAATTTTCCTTTTTCTTTTCAATTTTCGTCATACTTTAGCCTTCTTTGTGTCCACTTGTATGTGTGTCTCTCCGTGTGTACTAGTGTTTTAGTATTTATTCCTTTCATTTTTGTTATTATTATTTTTTGGATTTTATTTTCTTATATTATATTTTTTTACCCTTCCCCTCTCCCCTTCGACCTCCTTACATGTTACATCCATAACTCTCTGCCGCGGCACACGACTAATCAGTCCTTTCTCTCTCAACAATAGATCTCACCCTTCGTTCACTGAGATCTTCCACCTTCCACCTATTGACCCTGGTCCTATTTTAATTCCAACGACCCTCATCCCGACTCTTGTGTCCGAACCCTCCGAATCGGCTTCCTTCGTTACACATCCCGTTCCATCCACACGGCATCTCGCATCCCCCGCCTGTTCTCATTGGAAAAGCCGCCCAGTACACGTTCAAATCTCCACCGTCACGATCGGACTGGAACTCGTTGGTAGCCCTACCCAATTCGCTTGGATAATCTCGGGAAACAAACAGTGGGCTTTTCCCGAGTTTTAAATCATCCCAGATCGGGGAGGAGTCAGCGTGGCTCAACGTACATTGAAACGTTCTAAAAAACCACGCACGCTATACGCGATGCTGAAGAAGAAGACCCTCTACCCCCCTCTACACTTCTGGAACAGTACTCCTACGTCCACACCCGAACTCTCACCCACATCGTCGTCGTCGGATAGTGAGTCGGACGAGGATATGGACTCCTCCGGTTCACGGCCGTTGAGTCTGACAGTCCCCACGGGCGCTTTCTGTCCTATGCGACCGACCTTGGATGAGGTACTCGCCAATACAGCACCGGCCCCCTATACTCTCAGTGCTTTTATGGCCTACCTGTCCCAGAACCACTGCCTCGAAACCCTGGAATTCACCCTCGAAGCTAAACGGTACCGGGAAACGTACGACTCTTTGTGCCACCAGCTGGGCCAATGTCCTATTTTAATCGATTGCCCGGAAAGCCAGCACTTGCGGATGCTTTGGCAGCGCCTGTTGACAGCCTACATCATCCCCGGATCCCCGCGCGAGATCAATGTCTCCAGTGAAGTTCGTGACGACATCCTTCAGCACGCCAACTCAGCAATTCCCCCGTCCCCGGAGATCTTGGATGCCGCCGTCAAGCTCGTTCACGAATTGATGGAGGAGTCGATCTTTCTCCCGTTCCTGAACTCCTACTCCACTCCTTCTCACATTCTGTCGATGTCCGAGCCGCTGTTTCCGCATGAGGATGATGTGACGGTAGTGTCAGGGCCGGGCTTGGATGAGCATGCTGTGAAGCGTGCCCGATCGAAGGGGAGACGGCTGTCTCCGCGGTCTTCGAAGGATTTTGGATCTCCGGCGTCTTCGTCCGGCCATTCCGGTCGCTCGAACTTTTCGTTCAGTGCCATGACCTCCATGGGCAAATCCAGCCACCGACCCTCCGGGCATTCTTCCAGCGCCAGTGGGGACTGCTCAGCGGGCCTGACCGATGACTCAGGGAGTCTGCAGTCGTTGAGCACCGGCGAGCCAATGACTCCACCCACCACGCCGCCTTCTAGCGACGCCCATGGCTTGCACCTGGCCCACAGCCCGAAGCACCGCACCGACAACCCCTGGAAGAAAATGGGCATGAAATTGGGCTTCAAGAAGCGCTCGGGCAACGGCAGCTCGGGCAGCAACAAACTGGAAGAATGACTCGCTATACATCCTTTACTCCAACATCCTTCTCACTTATTCCGTGCCTTTGGCACATGTTTTCTACCGATTTTCACGTCACGGGGCTAGTGTTGCCCCCTTCCCACATCTCCACACTTTGATAGAATGACACGGTTTACATACTATGAGCTGCATCCTACGACTGGTCTGTTGGTTCTTGAACCACCATTCGCATTTGACTTGGATATGAGATGACGGTGTAATGCATGGTGCATTTGTTTTCTTGGGAGCATATCATAGCAGGCGTTTTGAGTGATTCAGCAGTCAGCGCGCATTTCTTTTTATTGATTGATTTTCCATTGTCATGTTTGCCAAACTAGATAGAATATGGTCCCTCAAAACGGGCGGATGGTCATGTGAGGCGTTCCTGTTGGCTTTGGGCGATTGGGGTTTGCTCTTTGATGCATGATGGTTGATTGCTACACTCTTCTCTGTATGTCTTGCATTTACATTTGACAATAGATACCCATGGGTTCGTGCAATTTTAACTTGGACTTGAACTTGGTTCATTAGAACGAGTAACCAGTAGACCAATCAACGCTATTAGCATTTAGATTTGATCTAATTCAACCATAATGTATTACTAACATTTAACCTACACTATGACAACCAATAGACAAGAATGATATCCACATATTAGTCTAACTAGCTTAATTTACGCTCTGACTCATAGAGTCAATAAAAACAAGGTAGGATATGAACAAGGTTGTGTAGTGTAATGGTCAGCACATCAGACTCTGAATCTGGTAATCCCGGTTCGATCCCGGGCACGACCTCTATTCTTATCTTTTTCTTTCTTTTTTCCATAGTTTGTTGGAATAGTTGGAGTATGGTATTGACTGGTTTGGGTTGTATATTTACTGTTTACATATGTAGATTGAATAAGGTGGATAGGCTTTGAGAGTTGGTAATGCTTAGGTAGTTTGTATATATGACTGGGTTTATGTACGGACCGGAAGCGTATACTTTGATTGATACGGAACTAATTCTCCATCCCCGCTTCGAAAAGAACCTGAATTTCAACCCTAGTCCAATAACTTATTTCATCGGATCATTTTGAGCAATATATCTCGCAACCATGGAAATGCGAATGAATCCTGACGATGTAACCTGGGAACAGGCCGAGGAAACATCCGACAACTGGCTAGCCCAGTTCTTGGAACGGAGCATCTTGGTGCCCATCGCGTACTTCATCCTCGAGCAGAAAAGGGGCAATGCCACCGAGTTTGCCATACTCAAAAAGGGCTCGTATAACATCTCCCTGCGGTTGAAGTACGAGAATGAGGCCACTGTTATACGGTTGTCACAGCCTGGTGCTGTCTTCTTTCCGGAGGAGAAAGTGGTCAATGAGGTTGCTGTGATGCGATTCATCGCAGACCAGACGTCGGTGCCTGTTCCCTTCATTGTTCACTCGGGGACGAAGAAGGAGAGCCCCCTTGAATTGAGCCCGTTCATCATTATGGATTATGTCGAACATGAGACCAAGATGTACGATGCTCTCAACACGCCGGGATGTCCGGTCGAGGAACGGGGGGTTCTGGACCCGGACATCGACCGAGACAGGCTCGAGATGCTGTACGGGCAACTGGCAGATGTGCTGCTGCGGCTTGCCATGCCGGCTTTACCGCGCATAGGCTCTCTCAGCCAGGTCGATGACTTCACCTGGGAAGTAACACGCCGGCCTCTGTCGATGAACATGAATGAACTTGTGCGACTGGGGGGTCTGCCGCGGTCGAAGCTGCCCAAGGCAGACGCTACATTCAGCACGACTTCATCGTATCTCGAAGCCCTTGTGGACCTCAACATCGAGCATCTAGCGCACCAAAGGAACGACGCCGTGGAGTCTGCCGATGACTGTCGGCGAAAGTTTGTGGCGCGGCGGCTGTTCCGCAAACTCGCTCGCGACAAGCGACTGGCAAATCCGTCGCTCGACAAGGGGCCTTTCAAAATCTGGTGCGATGATTTACGTCCGGCCAATGTGCTGCTGAACTATAATATGCAAATTGCCGGCATAGTGGATTGGGAGTTCACATATTCTGCGCCCCCTGAATTCTCCTATGCGCCCCCCTGGTGGCTGCTTATCGAGAAACCCGAGTACTGGCCGAAGGGGATTGAAGACTGGACTAGGGTTTTCGATTACCGCCTCAAGACATTCCTCAAGGTGATGAAGCAGTGTGAAGACTCGGCGATCCAGCAGGGCCGGTTAATCGAAGCCCAGCGACTCTCTGGCCCCATGCATGACAGTTGGACTAGTGGAGACTTCTGGGTAATATACGCAGTATTGCACAGCTTTGCATTTGATGCGATCTACTGGCAAAAGATCGATTCACGCTTTTTCGGGCCTGCCGAGAGTCCCGAGCACGCATGGAAGGAAAGACTTGACCTGCTGGATGAAAGTGACAAAGATGAGATGGAACGACTGGTGGCTCGAAAGCTGGAAGAGATGGAAACTAGGACTCTGAGCTGAGACCCGGATGAGTACACCGTGGCGTTTCGCCAGCAGTTGAAAGAGCGGAAAGAACAAGAAGCAGCAGCGAGTGTTCACAGGGTGGACGAAGCCCATTAAAGTTCGATTTAGGATAGAGCCCACTCCCGTTCTGAACAGTTAGGCTATACCTTGCTAAGTTTCCTGCGAAAGATACCCAAGCTAGGTAAGCGTCGTTGACTATAAACTGTACATACCCGATCATTAGACCCATGATCTAAATGTAAATGATAACATATTGCATACCTCTACACTAGCTTCACCATTTCTCGTGTTAACAACAGCAATACACCAATTGCTACAAGACCCTGGTGATAATCGATAGGTGTATGTTCTAGATAGCGAGATAATGGATAGAGCAAGCAACGAACACCATGCTCCATAAGCATTTTTGCGAATAGGTGTTTTGGTATCTGCTTTTCACCCTGTTTGAAGTCGAAGTATATAGACAAAGATAATTTTGAGTTTGTAAATATTTTCCAACTCGAGTAGCTTATCGATGACTATTGATGCAATCATAGTTTTACCATCTTCTGGTTTTTCATATCCGAACAAGATGGTTTTATTGCCCTCCTCCCATAAAATCGGACATTCGAAAACCCTCCACCAGTACTTTCAGATACCGTACTGAAGTGATCATGTTGGTGGTTTCCATAACTGGCAGGGCTCAGTCGATCTAGGATCCTTTGTTTCCTGCTTCTATCCATGGATCATTCATGTGATAACCTTCCGCTTTGGCTTTGACCTAATCGAGGCCCTTTCATAACAGGCTTTCTCAGCCGGTATATCGGAGATCATGCATGGCAAATCTCGGCCTAGTAAATCGATAAACTCCTTTGCTCTGTTCCCTGCATATACACGATGGGGTGGCAAGTGCTCCAACAGCTCTTTTGCACAGGCCGCAGCAGTAGCCGCCGCGTATCTCTGCCACATATCATTCTTGTGGCTATCGGCGTAATCCGAGATGCCACGAATAAAAATACACGGAAAGACGTTCATCAGCCCAGCAGCCTCCGTCTCAATACATATTGCCTGATACTTATTTCTCAATTCGTCACGAGCCCAAGCCCATCCGTACTCCGCGTTGCCAGAGGCAATGATCCCGTAATGAATCACTGGAGAAGGTTCTTCCCTGGGCATCCGGTCAATTATCTGGCTCTGGTCGCAGCTTTCACAGGACAAGATATTATCCTTGTGGGTGTACTCCGCCCGGAAAAGCCTGTCGTTCACTGGGTCTGGGCGTGTCCATTTCTTTTCCATCTTGGGATACCTTTTAAGCATTTCTTCAATGTAATCTGGTATCTTATTATCATACCGCTCGTGTTTCGCGCGGAGTTTGCCCACTGCTGCGGAGATGGACTCTGGTGGCCGGTTTAAAGCGTAGGCCTGCTGTATGGAACCATCGGCCAGTAGCTTCCCGAAGTCATAGGCGATAACGCCGCCCGTTGCCTTGTCGCTGCTGATCACGACATCTCCAAGTCGAATGCTTTCCTCTTCATCGATACTGTTCTCATCATTCTCCGGGATACCTCCGCCGATGCCGACCATGAGACCAACCCGGATGTTGGGAAATGTAAATAGCATGCTCTTAGCCACGGAGGCTGCAGGACTGGATCCAACCTGGGAATCAGGGAGTCCTGCGATGACAATGTTGAACTGCCCGATTTTCCTAAAGTATAGGAATTGTTATCGGATGGGTCCTGGGTCACTTGCTGCGGCCCATGTTTCTCTTCGAGCATCCCTTCAGCTGCCGCCCGCTCGATGTGCAGTGCTGCAATCCAACCAATTGTATAGTCATCGTTTGGAAGTGACTTGGGCTCAGACATGCTGATTGTATTGAATCAAATAATGGATGTTATACGAGTGTCTTGGTTCATTCAAAATCTGGAAATAACATATAATCCTTTCAGCTGTGTGTCAGAAGGATTTTAACCTCAAAAAGAGGATAGATAATAGATATTAATTTGATGCATTTGTACACGTCAAGGCGGGGTTATGTGCTCTATCTCTGACTTCCATACATGCAAGGCTGTGATTTGAATGGTGTTTGTTACATAGTGCAGCAACATCATTGGGCGTAAGCAAATCCTGGCGCTTAAAGTCTTGGTCTCGGTGGGCACCAGTCCGAAGTGCTACTTACCAGAGATGTGGAAGTATCCTATCATTCCAGACATCAAACATCGCAGCTGATTCTCCGACCGGGCCTAGTCTCTAACGCGGCGATATTGATATCCCAACCTGCCTGTGTGAGAGCAGACACATACCGACCGAAGCGAGAACGGTTGTTCAGGAAACCCAATGTTTGAGAGAGTACATCTATCGTATGCTCCGTATTAACCACGTCAGTCGATACACCAAGGACCCGTGCGGCTAGTAAGGCGTGCATCCACGCTTTGAGCTGTGATTGAGTTGTGCTACTGGTTTTTAGGAGGATGCGGGCATCCCAGTATTGACCATCGCGGTGAAGATAGAGAATGTACTCTTCCGACCGGAAGCACGTCGAGAGATAATCCATGGGTATCGGAGTTGTGAGTGAATCTGATCTCATTTGAGATGCGGATGGGGCCAGGAATTGTGCGAGGGATATGCCTATACGGCAGGACCCTAGCTTGTGGGTTTTTGAACTAGATAAAGAGAACCATTTGAGGATCCCGTCGGTCTCAAAGATCCTTTCCTGCTTGGAAACCTGTGCTGGGGAGCACGTATGCCATTGGCTTTTGAGGGATTCGGTGAGAGGTTGTCGGGTGAGGTCCTCGAGGCCTAAGTCTGGATCGGAGTCTAGTATAGTTGAGAAGACGATGTTTGCTCGTTGCCGGTTCAAACTGGTCATTTGGACGGATCGGACGGCAGCGTAGTTTAGACTCAGATGAAGAGTGAGCAGCAATATCAGCGAGACCCAGGTCGCAGTGAAGCCCGTGACGTGAGACACGACGAAGGATCCAACCTATATTCTCATGAGCTTCTGGCATAATAACGGGTGAACTTGAACGGGAATTTACCAGCATTCCTACAAGAGAAATGATGGTCTCCTGAGATGAGTCTTTCTGGACAAATGTTAATCATTCCTCACAAGCTCCAGGGTAACTAAACATACAGCGTTGACCTCCGCAAGATTGCCCCATCGAGAAAAATGCGCACTCAAGCTTGCCTTGGAACTGCCGCCGGCCACTCCGCATAAAGCTCGTAGGATACCGGCCGTGCTGAGCACAGTCACTCGACTAGCTCCTGCTGGAATCATCGGCGAAAGACAGTCTAAAATCATAGCCGCATCGTTGAACACATCGGCTGCGAGGCGATACATTTTGCATTCTGGCTCGAGTGCGGTGCCCACTCTGTGGGCAAAAAAAATGGTCGCAACCCGGCCAGACGAGTCTTGAAGAATGTGAAGGAGCAAGGCTGCTGTCGGGGATGCATCTGCATTCCCTACTCCGACGCCTATTCAATTATATTAGCTAGTTGCAGCAAGTGATTGGTTCAGAGCCGAGTTTCTACCCTGCAGTACTGCCCTTGAAGACAAAAGACCAGCGATGGAACTACTAAAGGCCTGAAGAGAGTCCTTGAGGAGCATTAGTTTTCTTAGATCTTGACCAAGCAGCACAAAGAGCGCACTGCTTCAATCTTTACTTCGTAATATCATCTCATGTAGGGTCGTAATACTCACAAAAGTTTGGTACCTAGTATCAATTAGCTAGGCTCACGGGTCCTCGATAGATGCAATAACTTACGAGATGTAATCGTCACTAACACTCTGCGGATATCCGGCCGGGAGAAACACGTCAACCAGGAGGTTGGAGAATGATTTCAGAGACCATGACCGAGGCTTAGAGGAAGGGTACTATTGATGGTCAGCTAAGCAGCTCAGTTCAAACAGGGTTCCTCAAGCAGGTAGCAGCAATCGGGATGCTCTGGAGCTTCATTGTTTCCAAATGGACGATATCAAGAGCCATGGAATACATCATGGTTGGACATTAAACATCCGCACGCGATTGCAAATTTGTGAAGAAACTAAAACCTACTATCACGTCTACGCGTCCTGAGACTTCGCTCTTGATCTTATCTTGGTAACTGGCTGTTCCAGAATAGATGTAAGTCGCAGTAGGGTGATCAACCTCATTGACTTCGGTAAATGTTATACTGTTGCCATCTTTGGACGACATTTTTGAATTCCCTTCTTAGTTTCTGACGCTGTAGTACAGTATAGCTTGATGACATCCAATCAGAAAGATAGTGTTTGTTGACGCGACGGTCATCGAGACGTGATTCCTTAGTCATCTTTAGTGCAGCCAGAGTTAGATTAGATCTTCGATATGACGTGCCTGGGATGTACCTGGGATAAGTTATATCATATCTAACCGCGAGTGTTAGCGGTTACCCACTCGACGCGCGACATTGATTTCGTGCATAAGTCGGGTCTTTCTACAGAAGCCGAAAAGACGATAGAACATGTCATGTGGCTACGTGGGCTGATTGGTTGTTGGCACGTGCTCCGCGATCGGCTCTTACATGAAATCATTGGACGTTCTGAAAATGGAGTCGATTGTAATCTTCTGATGAAAAAAAAATAAAAGTCGACCCCCAACACCTATCCTGGTTGAGCACCAGCTGAAGACCGATTGAACCCAGTCTTAGCCACAAGGCCTCTAGAACCACCTGTGCACGAATGTTGTAACCCGAACATCAGACATAAATACAATAACCCCGCGCCTGAAAAGATATAAACCGCTAAACACGAAGACAAAACAATATCCACCAGCGCCATAGCACGAATAAACAAAAGATAGACAAAAGCAACGTGGGTCAATCGGAGATAGTCCCTGCTGCAGGTTCTCCTGGTCCCTTGAAGGAATGTCTCGACTCCCCGGAATGAAAGCTTTGGGGTGCACGGCACCGTGGGATTGATCCAGCCCCACGGCTACTCGGATGGTCTTCGGAAGACAATCGCGAGCAATTTGCGCCGTGTTCTCGTTCCAACGCGACTATCTCAACGATGAGCACCTCATCCATCTCAGTTATATCGTTGTGATCATCCTCATTGCATCATCCTGAATATAATTGACGGGGTGTTTAAGCAAAGAGGCTGGCACCGCCAGTCTCAATGGCTTCAATTTCAGCCTCGCTCCATGGAAGACGGTGGAACCGGGAAGGCAACTCAGTGCGGTCGAAGAATTCCCCTTGCTTCGGCTGAACAGCGCCCAGAGAAGCCCCCGAGTTGCGACCGATCGCGCCCTGGGTGAAGGAGGCACGGCCGAGAGGGCCGTGCTGCTGGGCCTTGATGCGGTACGCAGCGAAAGAATCAGGGAGAATGCCGGTAGGAGAAGCGGGGTGAGGCCGAGGGGTGTGGTCAACGGATTCTGAAACAGACACGTTAGTCAAACTGCAATTACTCCGCGATTGAGGAAAATAAGCGAGAAAAACATACGAGGCACAGTACGCCTGCCAAGGAAGCGAATCAAGGGAGTCCGGGCAGCGGTGCGAAGAGCAGCAGTGGCGTGCATTTTGGTGATGTGGTTGAAGAGACGGTGGGATGTGAAATTTTTTGACTTGAGCCGAAGATTTGACGGGGGGGGGAAATTGGAAAGGATCCGCTACCGCCCGAAGTAGGTAATTATTAAGGTTGTAGTTAAGTAATCTAAAATAACCGGTTTGGTGACTTTTCTTTTATTTTCGAAGAGGGGTTCTGAAGAGACAGAATGAAGCTAGTATATACAATTGTCGAGTGAGTAGAAGAGTCGATGCGAAGGTGAAGAGAGAAAGAGGAGGGGAAGTAAAAGAAAAGAAGAAGGAAAGTGGGAGGACAAAGGAAGGAGGAGGAGTAAGTACTAAAAGGGCTTTGGGGCAGTCGGAGTCGGAGCGGAAGCGAGCAGAATTAGCGTCGGGGATGTTGCAATTGCTATTGATAAGCTCGAGTGGGTTTGGTCCGGAGAAGAATTACTGTAGGATATTAGTAGGTCGTATGGTATTACTGGTTCATACCGAATGTCTTGGCTACACATTCCGGTCTTACAATACTTCGGATTTCCTTACTTTTTTTATTTATTTTATTTTATTTTATTTTATTATCGAATTCTCAAAACCGGATGACGAAAATGGCAGAAGATCATTTGACGATGATCTCAAATCAGGCAATAATCGGTCGTTATTAATGTTCATTTCCCCAGAAGCTATTGCCCGTCGGGTCCGATCCTTTCCCAAGCCGCATTCCCGGTGAAGACGTTTGGTGACTTTGTGTTCCTGACAGGCGCTCAGTCCTTAACCTTAGTCTATGCACCGTTCACTGAACCCTGCGTGCATCAGTGTTGTACTTTTTCTTCTCCGTATCATCTTCGATCTTCCCCCCCATCAGACCATCCCTTGAACCTTCAACTGATTTATTTCTGACACTATTCGGGATTCGTTCCCCGCATCCCGACGAAGCTCCAGAAACTGTTCATGTTTGACACTGTTTTAGCTTCATAATCCTTGTAAAATTCTTTTTCTTTTTCTTTTTATTTATTTATTTTTGTCCCAATAATTTGTTGTTCTCACCGGATTCCCTTTTCCCTGATAAGCTTATTGCCAAGTGTCTACACGTGACCGGCTCCGATACGTCCTTACCGGTAATTCAACAACGAATAACAACGTAATAAAAAAGATTTTTTTTTTTCCCGCTCGGAAAAAGTGGGAAGCCTGGACCAAGTTCAATTCCGGGTTCGCCCGCTCTAAATAAACGCTTATCGGTTTCTCGCCACTCCGACCCCATCCCACTGGCGGAAGCGCCAACCAAACTTATCTACGATTTATCTCCGATTCGGGCGGTATTTGGCCTTGAAAAACTTCCCTCCTTGTGATCATGCACGAGCTCCTGCTCTTCGCCTCGGTCCCCGCGCATCAGCATCATGAGCTGTTACAACAGCTGGCTGGGTTGACGGCCATGCAACCTCGTCACCGCTTAGAAAGACGCGTGATCTACAAGGCATACCGGAAACCAGGGCTGATCAATACCCGGGTAGGCGCCAGTCAGGACCTGCAAGGCCATGATATGCAACGGCTTAATAAGATGTTAAACGGTGGCATGTTCTACACCCAAGTGGTCGGACCTGTTTCCGAGGCCGACTTTGGTGCCCAATCGCCATCCGAAGATCCTGACGCGCCCATGTCCGGGACCGACGCGGAGGAGGGAAGTGGAAACCATCTCTACAACTACGAGAACCAGCCCTGGAAGCTGGAGTTTAGAGATATCCCCGAGGCGGGGACTCGCTCCGCCGTAACGTCCCGGCTCATGGCTAGTGCCAGTCTACCCAAGGGCGATATATCCACCCCCATGAACGCCTGGGGCTATAGGTCAGTCACGATGATGAATCAGCTTAAGTGGCATGACACATTACGTATACTGATGATCTAACCCAGTTATGTCACCGAGTACGCGGTCGAGGGCGATGCCTTTATACTGAACGACATCGTCATCTTCCTACACCGGGTGCTGCATTATCCCACCGAACAGGAATCACATGCGCCGCGGCGCCAACTACCCCCGTTCCAGCAGATGTCCCCGCTGGAAAGAACCGGGAGCTACGTGCTGCAGGCGTCAATCACCGTCCAGGACGGCGGCAACCAAGAGATGATGAGGACCGCGTCGCAGCACTTGTTCGGTCTCCGAGAGCAGCTGAAGTCTGCCGTCCGACTGGAACAGGCAGATCGACTGTCTCTAGACACACGAGCGAAGTAGTTTTTTTTTTTTTTTCTTTTTATTTTGGTGCTATATACCCGTCTGTAGAATATTTTCCTTCATCCAATTCATGAATAAAAAGATTTTAATTTGGTGTACTAACACTCGAGTACTATGCTGTTAAATAAGCAAAGCACTCATAGAGTAACCATATAACAAATTATAATCAATCAACCCAATCCACCATAAATCCTAGTAAAAACCACCAAACCATTAAGTCCTTTCAACCAGAAATAAGAAGAATAAACCAAGCGACAACCACATCAGAAAACAATGACAAACTACCAGAACCATATACACATGGACTACTCATTAAAGTGACTAAACCAATAAACTAATTATTAATATCCCTGAATAGTAAGATTAAATTAGTACAGTCTAGGGCGGCTATGAACCAGGATACCGGAACAAATCTACTTAGCAAATGGTCACTATGTAGTGGTTTAGTTGCTGGAGGGGTATGTTATTGAGTTAATGGTGATAGATGGCTGTTAATGGGGTAAGGATTACCAGTTTACCATGGGTACGATAAACTGGCTTTCATGTAGATGGTTACTGAGTGACTGGTCGGTTGCTTGGTTTCCTTGGCTCCGAGAATAGAGTGTAGTTACGCTAGTATAGTATCGTGTTATATACTAGATTGATTGATAGGACGCTGAAGCTAGACGAGGTACAGTCCTTACAGTTACCGGCTAGACGAACGTGGAAACACTCATAGGGTTTGGAGACTGCTGGTGAACTCATTGTCCAGTAGAAGATACCTAGTAGATAGCCGTCTCATAAGAGCTATCTGGGCACTGCCCTGGTTCTTGTCATCTCACTCAGGTAGGGCCTGATCTATCGAGAGCGTCAAAAGCCAGGTGTACTCGAGTGGCTGGTGCTCTTCTACAGCATGCAGTAGATAACAGAATGCACTACAGCAGCAACCGCAAGCAAGCAAAGACACATCTTCCCATGCAGTTCCAGACAGCGGAGCAACCGTCCCATCCCGACCATCCGCGCCGCTTCTTGTACGCGTAGCGGTCCTTGCTGAGCCGCCGGAAAGATCTCTCCTATGCGTCTGCCCCGCTGTTTCGACGGAGTAAAGACCAGCGTCTCGCAGGTGGGCGGGAGGAGACTGGCCTGGACTAGGATCAACACCGTGTAAGAGGGGAGGAGGAGAAGCAGCTGGGCGGCGAGCATGAGCCCTGAGAGTAGAATGTCGGATCTCGCAATGTACAGTAACCCGGCTATTGTGAGTTCCTGGTCCGGCGGGGGGTCGATGCTGCTGTCGAATAGAGCCGGTACGTACATCATCACCGTTTCAGCTGCGGCGTAGAGTAAAGTGGGGAGGGCGAGCGCTTTCCATCGGCGGTTGCTGGGGTTGGATATGAAGCGCAGCTGGTCGCGGGGAAGGATGGTGCGCGCGGTCCAGAGGAAGTGGGTCTCGGCGAGCAGGACTGATGCGAGGATATGCGCGGCCGGACTGGGAAGTAGGGTAGTCGAGAGTTTCGCCGCGGAGATGTGCATCGTCTTGTAGCTGCACGCGGAATAGAGGCCGCTCAGGAGAAGACGGATACCCCCTCTGCGGTAGAGGGTGGTGCTTGTTCGGAGCAGGTGGCGGCTCGAGGGAGCTGGCTTCTTGTCTCCCAGCTCAGAAGCATCAGTCTGCTTCTCGACAGTTTCGAGGATTAAGAGAGACAGTAGAACATGGCCAATGATGTAGCGTATCTGGGCCTGTTAGCCTCTAGAGAATAGGGATTGCTGTTAATCGCTCACTATGAGGTCAAGGATAAGCCCTAGAGCAATCGGTACTAATAGTAAGATGTTATTTGTTTGGGCGGGTTGATTCTGGAAAGCTCGATGAGTTCGCGCAAGTAGTGGGTCATCTCCTGTGGAGTGAATGAAGGTATTGAAGAGTTCACGAAAGAGGTTCAGCAAGAAGTGTGGGCGTGATTGGTATGCCATACTGTGGACAGTGGGTATAACTGTATAAGCAGGCGTTCGCTTTCCGTGGATGAGATGACAGGACAGGCATTATCTTTCATATATTGTTGCATCGACCCCTCACAAAATCTGGATGAGACTAACCAAAGTCAAGAAAACCAAGCTAATGCCAAGCTATCTCAGCTAATGCAAACTAACCCTTGGTCCTAGGTAATTGCAAGACCCTAGATTACCGTTTCTATTCAGTCATGACCTAACTGTACCTCTACTATATAGTCATATTGACAAGGGTAAGTTGTCCAGTTAATGATAATTGAGTAGTGATTATTGAAACTATAACTAAGATATAATCCACTGCACACACTGACTACTAGTATAGTTAATTAGAATAGCACACATTCAGCTTTCTGGTTAATCTACTACCGGTATAAACTAGGTCCTATTCTATCCTTAGTCCAGACCTAATTAATAAGAGACCACTTAATTATACAATATATGAAACATTAGTATATTCATCCTCTCCGATATCTGCCACATCCCAAATGAAGCATAACTGACTATACCAATAACAAGCAAGATACTAGAGGTATAGAGGAGAAAAGCTACATTCACCAAAATCCAGAGCCAAAAGATTTACCTTGGACTGAGAAACTAACTGAAAAGATGATAAAAAGGTCAACCCGCAGAAAACACCCCACACGAACCAATCATATCGCGCCGGTCCAACCTCAACAATAAACAGCATAAACCCATACCCCAAAACATCACCAATACACCATCCACGAGATCCTCCAGCCCGACAAAATTCTCTCCAGACTATCCAGAATGGCCAGTTCGGGCCCCAAGCGACGAGCATCCCCGGGCGCAATCTCACCGCCCCCTGTGAAAAGGAAGATCGAGTCCGCGGTGACAAGTAATACATTCTACTATTAGTCTATTACCAATAAGAGATATCCGCGTTGCTAATGATGCTAGAAAAATCCGTGTCGTCGTTCTTCACGCCGACGTCTCAGAAGAAGCCTGAGCCGATTACCTGGCGCGTTGTGAACAGCCTTGTTGTCGGGCGGTATTCTACCGGCGCGGATCGTGGGCTGTCGGCGGAGAAGTCGAAGGTTGCGGCTTTTGATCTGGTAGGATCTTACTTTGCTATGTGTGAATGGGACTGACGTGGATAGGATTCAACGCTGGTGTCGACCGCGTCGGGGAATACGTTTCCTAGGAACTCTGCGGATTGGAAATGGTGGCATGATAGCGTGCCTTCTCGACTCAGGGAGTTGACTACAGACGGGTATGAATCTAAACTATACGCTATACGCTATAAGCTATAAGCTATAAGCTATAAGAGCTCAGCCAAACCAGACTAACAGCCCCAGATACCATGTAATCATCATATCGAACCAGAAGAAAATCAGCATCCAAAAAGAGATGAAAGCAGGACGCTCCGATTCCAAAAGCCTCACAAACTTCAAAGAACGAGCCACCGCCATCATGAAGCACCTCGACATACCGCTAAGCGTCTACGCCGCAACCGAAGACGACAAGTACAGAAAGCCACGCACAGGAATGTGGTCCGAATTCATAGACGAGTACGACCTAGACGTTGCCGGCGTCGACTTCCCAAACTCCATCTTCGTAGGCGACGCCGCCGGACGACCAAACGACCACTCCATGGTAGATCGGTAAGCCACACCTTCACACGGGAAACGTACTCTAACATGGGATATGAAATAGCGGATTCGCCGTAAACGCAGGCCTACCGTTCAAAACGCCCGAGGAGTTTTTTCTCAACGCAGCGCCCGAGCCGCTCGTCGAGTCTTTCGACCCCTCTCTCTACCTGCAGGACTCCACCGATGGTAAGTGATATAACCCTAGCTACCTCTTCCGCCAATAGCGGAATAGAATAATAATAACCTGCACAGTTCCATGCTTCTCCCGTGAAAGCGCCCTCGAGCTAGTCATCTTCTGCGGCAGCCCCGGCGCCGGCAAGTCAACCTTTTACTGGGATTACCTGGAACCATTAGGATATGAACGGGTGAATCAGGACATTCTCAAGACGGTATATTTAAAACATTTTCTTTTTTTTCCCTTTATTATAATAATTATTATGATTATAATTATTTACCCCGCTAGTTGCACCCCTGTCCAACAGTTATGCAGGGGCAGGAAAGAAAACAAAAAAGAAAGAAAGAAAAAAAACTAACAAATCCAGCGCCAAAAATGCATCCAAGTCGCCAAGGACCACCTTACGGCCCGAAGATCTGTAGTAGTCGGTATGTAAACCTTGCATCCATTTCAACCCCTAAACAAGGAAAAACAAATCCGCAAGACAAGAAATACTAACATTCTTCCTCTCCCTTCCCACGGAGTATAAACTCCAGGGGAAATAAGGGACAAGGAGAGAAAAGATAACACAAATGCAGACCCAGAAACAAGAAACCACTGGATAAAAGTCTCAAAGGATCTCAACATTCCAATCCGTTGTGTGTATTTCTCTGCGTCGTCATCTCTTTGTCGGCATAATAATGCTGTCCGTGCGGCGAATAAGTTCATGGTATGTTGATTTATGTCCTGCTTTTCTTTTCTTTCTTTTCTTTCTTTTCTTGACGTATTTCGAATATTTTTAACTTTCTCAAAAATGTAGAATCCCGAGTCGAGAGTGTCTCTCCCTGGCATTGCCTTTGGGGACTTTGCGCGTCGCTTCAAAGAGCCGAGTATGTCGGAGGGTTTCTCGGATATTGTCCGCGTGGACTTTCGCTTTCGCGGTGATGACCATGCGAAGGAGGTCTGGCAAAAGTACTGGATCTAGACCCCTATCCTTGCTGGACCCTGGTCGACTTGGACATCGCCGTGGCTGCCGAGAGAAGCACCATTTAATAACTCATTGCTATTAAGACTGGATTATCTGATATCAATACATGAAGATTGCCCACATTAGTCATGCCATTATGAAGATGCTGGGTATAGTGCATATTATATACAGGGGACGCATAGATCAAATCATGCTTTTGAGAATCTCAATAAGTCTTTTCCATGCGATACAACACGCCGAGCCGGATCCATCATACCTCGGGTAACATTAGAGTCAAATTAGATGCTCTTCCAAGCTTAACTTCACTTCTCTTCCTTATCCTTTTCTTCTTCTTTTTTTCTCCTCCATTTTTTTTTCTCTTTTCATAATTCTTCTGCTCTAGAAGGAGTGACTCGTGCAAGGAAAGAATAAATGTCGACCGTACATCATAGTATACTGGAACAGTACACGGAGACTTTTGAACAAATAAAAAAAATCGTAAAGAGCGTAATACACACTGCGAGTCAGTAGTCGCAGGTGCAGGTCATCAATCATTATCAGATCACTGTAGCACATAAAGGAAAGGCATTAGTCGTCACGCTGAATCATTCATCCGAGAGATTTCAAATCATTAGATGTTGTACATCATAACCTCCCGCGGTAATTCTAAGGTCGTCAATCAGAAGATTCTAAGATCGCGACACCAGATCCTGGAAGAACCGGAGGAAGTTCCGTTTCAACGATCGAGTCCGACAGAGTCCAGACCCGCTAGTCGCTGGTGCAATCTTCATCGGCCCAACAATCTCGCCGTCGCCCAGGTCGGGGAATTTTTCATCGTGGAGGGGCGGGATTTTGACCTGTTCGCAAGGGTCGCAGTAAGACTCATCGAGTTGCAGGCGGCATCCGTCCATAGATTCCAGCTGAGATAACATCATCTCGTGGTGATGCTTCCACTCATTGTTGACTGCATCCCACTTTTCCTCAGTCATTTTAAAAATGTTTGAGGTTACACCATAATGCTCGCCCGTCCGTACAAGATGCTTGGCAAAGTTACACTGCGCCAGATCCCACTGAGCGCGTAATTCCCGGAAGGACTCCAGATCGTACACCTCAGGCACATAGGGCTCCGGCTGGATGGTAAAATTAGCATGGCCCAGTCTCTTCGCCCACTCGTCATTTGGGTCCGAGAGCAGATAGGGAGGTGCGTCCCCGGACAAAGTCCGAGCCGTGCTGGCGCGCGGACGATTGAACGACGCGACTGACGGCTTGGTAGACAAGGGTGGAGACGGCAAGCTCGCTAGCCGCGATTCCTGAGCTGCGCGATCCAGGGCCTCCTCCGACATGTTCGCGACTGACGGCGACTGCAAAGGGGAATGCACCCGGGAGGTCACAGGATATGTCGGTTCATCGCCCATAAATGGGGGCAACAGCGGAGTGGTCGCCTGGGGCCCGGAGTCCTCATCGTCCTGGCTATGACGGTTCGCTTTGGCGATGTCGATCGGCTGGGCTCCAGATTCACTCATGCGCTCTTCGAAGATCGTCCTCGCCGGGGACGGAGGTACCGTAGCAGAGTTGACCCGGCTGATGGGGATGATCGTTGGACCGGCAAGCGTTGAAGACGCGGAGTTGGTTCGAGACCGGATCGAGTAACCGTCGAAGCTATCGAAGCCATCCGATCCTTGCCTGGGCTTCCAGCGGTTGGAGATAGTCGAGATGCGAGAACCAATCCGTGATAGACCTTTCGCGGAGACGCTGTCCGAGCGCCTCTTCTTGGGGGAATGGCGGATATCCATGCCGACATCTGTCAAGTCGTACTCGTCGGGATAATCGACGGAAGCAAAATAGGAGCCTTCGAACTCACACAGGCCTTGGTCGAAGTGTTCTGCATCGGTCAGTCAGTTGTCTCAAAACGCCGCCGGAGAAAAACAAGGTCACCGGGGGGAGGCTGGGAGCAAGGGAACACATACGGAAATAATCATCCTCGAGATCCCTAGCTGGGGCCCCACAGGGTTCTTCCTTCACTCCTGTCAAGGGATTCCTCGAGGTGATCTCCATGGAGTTACCTTGACCCGGGGAGGAGACCAAGGAAGAGACCGAGCTCGAGAAACGCGTATGCCCTTTGGCAGAAAATAGAGAAACGGCGGGTGACACCGGGGTTGAGGATGTCGTAGTCAACGGTGACTGAGGCGGCTGTCGAGAGGCATCTGCCATGGTGTCGGAACTATCACGCCTTTTGGCGTCTATGATCTGGGAAAGTTTTAACATGGCGTCTTTGGCGTCTTAAACCAACAATCACGTGTTCCAGCGTAGAAGTAGTTTTTGAGAGCGAATAGTGAGGCTTTCTTCACGTGCCCTTGGTCGGACGTGAGGAGAAACAATGCGAAAAGCAGGGAGGAATCAGATTTAATTCGGAGGGAGAAACATTGTCCAACTGGTTTTTTTTTTTTTTTGG
>ML742418.1:0-19059 GCA_009193465.1 Aspergillus avenaceus
TTTTTTTTTTTTTTTTTTTTTTTTTTTGGTTTTCTTTGTTTTCTTTTGACACCGGAAAGCTCTAACTTACCAGGGCTTTGATTGAATTTAACTCCTGAGTTATGCCAACAAAGTCCCAGTGCGAGTCTCCTGGCAGGTTATCATAGACAGGCTGGAGGTTGTTGCACTTGTCGAACATGAGTTTGTTGAAGTCGTCGCAGGAATAGCGCTGGTCGGTAAATAGATACTTCCAGAATCCGTCCATCCAGTTTAATTCATCTGTGAACTATTAGCTGCAGCTCTAGTGTCTGTTACTCTTATATGAAGTGCCAGAGGGAGGATATTTACAGCAATGCTCGATAGTCGGTGATTGGGGTGTATTGCCCAGGAAAGGCTGTATCTGCACATCGGATATCATGGTTGTTGTGGGCGCGCAGTTAACAGTCGTCTTGCTGTACCACCTGGACATGGAGAGGGAGGCGGGCAGTTCTCCGTCGATGGCTGACTGGACGTAGTTCTGTGGTCCCTTGTAGGCTGGGATTGTGACAGATGCCCCGTTTTTAAATTTGCAGCCTCCAAGGGCTTTAGAGGTCCTCGCTGGGGCTCTCTTCTCCAGACCAGCATGAGTAGGAAGCACGGCTCGTGCTGTGATAGCAGCGTATTCGGGCTGGAAGCCGTCTCTGATTCTCAGGTTTCCTTCCGCGTCTACATCGGAAACTGTGTCAAATGCCCAGGCACATGGTCTGCAGCTATCGGATGACTGCTTGCCGGTGGCAGGATCCGTCACCAAGGGACAATCAGCGCTGCTTGCCGAGGTGATTGTCGAGGTCGTCGTCCCTGTCACACTGCAGCCTACTGTTGGCATGCAGGTGGTCGAAGTGCATGAGGTTGTTGTGGCAGCTGCGTTGGTCGTCACGGTACAATATTCAGCACAGATAGTGGCCGTCTCCTTCATGCTGCATGATGACCCATCGTCGCCGCTGTCACCGTCGTCATCGCCATCGTCACCGCCATCGCCATCGTTGCCATCACCGTCATCATCACCCCCACCACTGCAACCGCCAGCCTCACTGCACGTACAACTCACACCCCGACAGCTACTGCATGCAGAACCTGTACACCCGCAGAGTAACCCGGTGCAGCTACACCCGAGACCAGTACAGCCGCTGCATCCAGAACCACTGCAGCTACAGCCCAGTCCAAAGCAGGAACAACCGGGGCCTGTGCAACTGGTGCAGTTCTTCCCCTTACAGCCGCTCTTACCATTCGAAACGACACAGTCCGACCCCACACAGCTGCTGCAGTGATCTCCCTCGCAGCTTCCACGATGACAGTCCCGGCCCGTGCAGCCGTAGCAGTTCGAATCAGTACATTGACCATTATGACAGTCGGACCCCGTGCATCCAATGCAATTATCGCCGGTACAGTCGCCATCATGACAGTCTGAACCCGCACAGCTGCTGCAGTCGTCCCCATTACAAGAACCGTTATCGCAATCCTTGCCGACACAGCCATCGTAGCTCGAACATTCGCTGTCGAAGCAATTCCCGTTGACACATCCACTGCCACTACATGTCCCTTCCCAGCAATCCGGACCGGTGCAGATACCATCCTGTCCACAATCTGATCCAGAGCAGCCCAGGCCAATACAGCTGTCGCCAGTGCACTTTCCATCTTTTCCGCAGTCATCTCCTTCACAGCCGGCCGTTGTGCAGTCATCCGCCACACAGACACCATCCCTGCATCCGGTTCCAAGACAACCTTGTACGGTACATTGCCCAAAGGCAGTACAGACTCCATTCAAACAACCGGATCCACTGCAGCCAAAGGAAGCGCAAAGGGGCCCGGTACAATGGCCGTTCTTGCAATCTGGGCCTTTACATTGACCATTGGTAACTACCGGCCATGGCTCTTCCGTACTGCCACCGCTGCTGCCACCATCACCATCACCACTGCCGCTGCCACTTCCTGAACCTCCTGAACTTCCTCCTCCACTGCCACCTCCGACATTACCACCGTTCGGACACCATTGAGGAGCGGGCGGGCAAGTCGGTGCCGCGCCGCCGTTTTCGTCTGGGGATGGGGCGAGGACGCACTTCCCTTTGGCAGACTCCGCATTTCCATTGAAAGCGCTAATACACCACTCATAGTTCCATGTACCGGGAAACAGATAATATTGATCGCTGCAAGCAGCCTCGACCGTGTAATTCAATGCCTCAAGCTTGCTATCTGTGGCATTCACATTGCGTAACCAAAGCCGGTACCCCGCCGCCGCCGAGAGGCTATCCCACGTTAGATGGACAGTGGTTGGATCTGTTGCGATGATATTCAGGTCCGTTGGGGGTGGTGGGGTGCCAGCACCAGGAATAACACTTCGAACCACAGCTGGAAAGCCTTGTCCAGCGGCATTCCAGGTCTCAACAGCCACAAAGTAACGGTGCCCTGCAACCAGACTATCTATGTGGGCCGAAGTGCCTGTGAACGCGGCTCCGGTAATAAAATCACATTCGGCGTCCTTGTCCCAGTAAAGAACATTATATTCAGTGATAGAGTCACTGTAAGAACCTGTGGGTGGATCCCAAGATATGTCGAAACCAGTCGTGGTAGAGCTAACAATCACGTTCTCGGGGGCTTCCGCTGTCTGGGGATGGGCTGTTGCGGTTAAAGCATTGGTCCAGTCACCCTTGATAGTATCCCCAGCGCTGGCGCGCACTTGAACCTCATACTCCCAGCCGTCAATAGGCCAGGTAGCATCCCATCGATTGGAGGATACGCTACCCGAGGAGAAATTTTCAATACCGCCCTTGATTGTGGATTTAACATCGTAATTATAGGCACCGTAGACTAGGGATCTTTGATCAGCCAAATGATGCTATAGAATTGGTTGCTGAGTAACTTACCTGCATCCCATGTTGCAGTAACGCCACCAGGGCTTGTGAATATTTTGAAATTGCTAGGTACCGGTAAGGGCCTGGCAGGAACATCACTGGGGATGCTGAGTGTGGATGACCCGATCTTGAAATCTTTGAATAGGGTTTGCGAGAATGCGCGAGCAATCTGGAATTCACCCATTGCATTTGGATGAAGTCCATCGGAGCCTACTGGGCACGAACTAGGTTGACAATTATAATTCTCCTCCAGCTCTACCAGATGAATAGGGGAATCTGTGGTACTCCATTCAGGAATAGCATCGCGCAACAGAGAGTTGTATATATTGGTGCTAACAGGAAGATCCTCACGGCCGCCAATGAAACTCCGCTGCGGTACATTGGCAACGGCAAACTTCATCTTTGGATTCGCAGCCCGGGCATTGCTGATCAATGTATGAATGCTGTCCAAAGTCCCTATCGAATCACTGTAGAACCACCCCATATCATTGAAGCCCAGTAGCAATAGCATTAAATCAGCCGGGTGAGCCGCCACAACCTCTTCAATCAGTTCTTTACTCACAGCAGCGGCACGACCCCATACGGCGAAATGGGCTTTGGGAAAATCCGATGACACGTCTTTCGCGTAGCCACCGCTGACTTTGATCGCGCCGGTGGGCTGTGGCTCCCCGTATAATGCTGGCGGGGATGGCGGTGCTGGTTTATCAGGCTGCACCGTGCCTGTGTAAGGCCCGACAAAGTCTACTGCTAGCCCTTGCGACTGAAACCACTCCCAGATCCGATATCGCCACGTGAAGTCTCCCTCTCGGCCCTGTGAGATGGAATCGCCGACGACCATGACCTTGAGCCCGGTTGCGCGCTCGTGGAGATGCGCGCTCGTCGAATTTTTGCGGGACCGCAGATCATCCCTCACAGCCGCTAGCATGTGGACGCTGCTGTTCTGTACGCTGCCTGTCTGAAGTGGCGGCATGAGGCCCGCCACCTGATTCAGGACATCGTAATACGGGAGATTCGTCGGAAGATGAATAGCCGGGACGGTGGCTAATTGAGATAACCGATAGGATACCTTAGACTCTATCGCAACGGCTGACGAGTACTCTAGGGTACTTGATGACACTGCAGCCAATGCCGTCTTGTTGTCACGTTGTATAGATGCTGACTTTAGGCCGCTCTCTCTTCGTGGAGGAAGCCATGAATAAGCGAAAGTGGTGTCAGAAGAAATAAAGATTGCACACAAAAGGAAAGTGAGGTAAAGAGTGAAGCTACCTCTAAAGGTAGACCTTCCCTGGTGAGAAGGCGCCATGGAGATTGCTAAAAAGGAAAGAAAGAAACCAAGTAAAATGATCGGACGAGAGTTGCTTAGCCCTCTTAGCTGCCACTTAGCAATCAGGATGCTTTATCCCTGAGCTGCTGGCGTATCTTGCTGTCTTTCATGTTTGGAGCGAGACGACGGTGAGTATTTATGTTATTTCTGATCCTTTAGCCCTCATCCTTTTAGAATTGTCTAGTCGAAGCTGGTATACTGAAGGATGCCGAGGAGTACTATCTTTACGTTCGAACCGTCGCAGCCGAGATTGCGGTTATCTAGCTCTGAAAGTATATCAGACATGGGCATGTAAACTGGGTCCTATTAGCCAGTTAAGTTGGTATTGATGCTATAGAGGGATTGTATCGGAACCGTGACTGTTAGCGATAAGCACTAGGAACTGTTTAGCTAAAACACCGTGACATCGTTTACACAGGATCGAACAGGCAATTTCCCAAGAAAAAAAGTCTCATGATAGCGTTTTCCAATCGAGAGACATGCGGGTAACTATTTGGGAACTCATATACTGTTGGTCCTCTTTGGGTTTGGTTGATCTTTAGGTATTTTGTTTTGTTTCTCTTGGCTTTCATTCTTATTCGCTGTGTCGACTACACTGTGAATTATAGCTTGCGCTATTTTTGATTAGGGCCACACTACCGATACATTCCATTGGATAGTTCTATACCTCCGTAGGGGTTGGTAGCTGCCTAGACCTAATGTAGTTATATTATACAGCCTTGCTAATGTCCATCTGGTTTCGTTGCATATGGGGCACGACACCATGCGGGCCAATGATATAGAGAGGTTCGGTTGCAGCCAACTGAAGGATTTGCATTTAAGCCGACCATCCGATTTATCCGATCGTGATGCGGGAATGGTATCTGGGCGATGCTTGATCGAGTCTCTACGGAGGGGGTCGAGCGCACTAACTTGCCTTAGCAGGCTATAGAAATTACATTATGCACTGGTTTCAGAGATTTAATACACGAAGTTGGGAGATTGGTGGTCGTGCTAGCTTGCCTTGGTTCGTTCCTGTCCTTCAGTAAGTTCTTTTCACTATTCTACTGGCTATTGCTAGCGGGATTAAAATACTCGCTCAGATTCTACTTCCTGACCAAGCTTCCAAGTTCTTAATGGGGCAAAGATATACCCGGGTCATAAGTAGTTTCTGAGCCTCGGCTAAATAATGCAGTTTTATTAGCCCTCTTCAAATCTCCATGCACTAGCATCGACCCATTCCCGAATATCTTTATCTTCGGCTTCCTCTAGGAGTCTCCAGATCCGCCGGCGATTCCGCAGGCGGAGAGGAGCATGCTCTAGAGGGTGTCCCGGTTCAAACACCTCCACTTGTGCGAGGGTGCGAACAAGGTGCTCCCAATCCCAGGTATTTTCTGCTTCAAATGTCGGAACATCCGCCATATCGGATGTCGCAGGGCGGCTTTGTAGGGCGGATATGTCTAAGTCCCAAAGCCATGGTAGAATCTGCCGATTGAAAAGCAAGTCGCGCCACACCATTGACGGTAAGGAACGATTGCATATCTGCTGGGGGTTGATAAAAGGGTGTAAATCGTTATAGATCATGTCTTGGAGCTCGGTGGGCAGCGCCTCTAGTTCAAGAAACAATCGAGAATGACTTTGCAAGGATGGTAGAGGCTGCAGGTACGAAAGGATTTCCCGAGTGAGTCCAGGTATAGGAGATGGTGCCATTTCATATTCCTAATGGCTTGTTAGTAATGGAACGGACACAGAATAGGCTATTCTTATGCAGAGCTCACATAGACCTTTTTCTCTCCCCAAGCCCAGGCAACATCCCAAAAGATGTCAACATCCCGAAAGTAATAGTAGTGTGGCTCAACTACCCGACGGGGGGTAAAAGAGCCGTTGAGTCCAAGCGGATAATTATACAAACAACCCCTAGTTATTCGCTGTTCAAACACTTCATAGAGCTGGCTGAGAGTCGTGGGGTGCTTTGAGCCAACTGACACTCCGGCTTTCAAAAGAGCCTGGCGATAGTCTACCAGACGTCGCATCATGTCAAGACATTCCGAATGAACCGTTACATAAGGGTACTCCATACATAGATCGTGGACTAACTTTGACGAATGCTTTGCGTAACGCTTCGGCTCTAATTTTGATAATCGCTCCCCGTAATGAATCTCGTCGATCTCGATGTCTAAGAAATCAGAAACGTCCTTCGGTGGGATTATAGTCTTCGTACAGGAATGAGAGTTGCAGGAATAACCCACCATCTATCCCGAGAACTTCTAGCGGAAAGTCATGATTCGGTAGGCTTGCAACACCGTACCAGGCTGTCATTATGTCCTCATATTGATAATTCTCAGCGCGGATAGCCTGTGGCACAAACCACTTGTACCTCTCAAGGTTCTTATCTCGTATTTCTTCTTCCACGATCTTGATCTTATAAGCGGACTATTGCCTTGAGACGGGATTGAAGAGCTCACAAAGCTTGGGGCGCCACAGATAACACAGCATATATCCTCCGCGTGGTATCCCTTATCGAATCGCTCAAACTCGAAGAAATCGTCTTTAGATGGACGCTCGCTGGGATGGAAGTCCATGGTGGATAAAATGCAACTTTGCTCGAATTTCAATCCAGAACTCAAGAGTAAAATTATGAATAGAATATGACTCACTACAGACAAGGTTACATCTTTTAGCGCCTTTAAGCAATACTAAGCAAACACCTCGCATGTAAGCGCCAATATATTCTGTTTATTGGTTAGTTCCACTGGTTGGCTTGGCGCTGTGTGTGCATTCCATGGGATGTTGTTTTTGGTTTCCATGCTGAATGGATAAGTTAGCGCCGCGGGCCCTTATGCGGGGCTGATCTGAATTCAGCAACTTCAAGTCTTGTGTCTATTACATGCGACGGTCTTAACCTCATGTTTTCTAGATGAGACAAGTCACTTGGCTCTACCATCTGTTGTGGGACGGTACCTGAATCAGGAGCCGAGGCAAGAACATCGGGAGTAGCCATCGTCACAGGGATGTCATTACTGGACTGGGATTGGATTAAATTAAAGTCTTGTAATTTCTTTTTTTTTTTTTTTTTCTTTCTCAAAATACCCCAGTATTTACTCCTACAAAAATCTTTCATGGATCATGTAATTGATGTCAAAGAGTATAATAACAAAGCGCCAAAACCCTAATCAGATCTATCAGCGCACCCCTCCCAATTAGAAAGACCAAACCCGACTTGACTATCCGTACACAGGAACACTCAATGCAACCCTAGGTCAAACAGCCCCCAAACCCTCCAAGTGCCCACCCAACCCCCAGCAAATAAAAAAAGTAGCAGTCAGTAGTCCAAACCTCTACCATTCCAACCCTCCGCAAATTTCTAAATATCCCTCTTCTCTCTTTCAACACACCAAATCCCGCAGCATTCTACTGGTGAAGCGGCCAAATAGCAGAATCAGAGCAACAGCCCTGTTATCCTGGCAAAGGGACAAGCCTGTGGGGTGATCTTGCAATAGGCAGATACCCCCACTGCATCAATATCCCCTCTTAGAATGAACAAGGTTATTGATCAAGAAAGCAGAAGTTATTTGCGTTATTTTTTGAGGAATGCAGAAAGCGAATGGTAGATAGTTAGTGTGAAAAGAATGTGTAAGTAGAAAGAAATGATTTGAAGCTTGGATTTTTTGCGGTTTAGATATTGGGGAAACGACAGCCTCAATTATGCTAAGCATTCTTCTATGAGTACATTATATTTGGAGGGTCCTACAGTAATATCTTAAAACCTGGTTATTAATATACATAGGAGCCTGTTTAGAATGTTGTACAACTTGAAGCTAACCCACAAACCACCCAAGCAAAGATTCATTTCAGATATGAATCCAAATACAATAGCGGTGGTAGATATCACGGCTATGCTTCCCCAGTGCTTCTCAATATCAGAGACTCAGAGTCTATCAAATCACAGATGAGTATATTACTCTACAATCATAACAGATAAAGAAAAAGAAATTCAAGACTAAGCCTTGCCAGGGCTCATGGGGGTATTATAATAGATCTGTGTTATGGATACCATTTTAGGTATTTAGATGAGATAAATTTATGAATACCAAGCCAGATTCTGTAAAGTTCAGTGAGATCACATCTGACAATGTAAGATTATACTGTGTGACTTGTATCTATGCGGGTTTATGTGAGCTTAAATATGCAGGTAATCAGCGGGTCATGCATATACGACGCATGGCTTTTCCGAAGTAATTATCGGAACCAATCACAGTGTTTGGAGCTGTATCCAAGCCACGGGATCAGCGTTCAATCAGGTGCTGTGTTAACTGGGTTAGCGCGGTGTTGTTCTGTGTTATAGTCGTTGCAATCAATCCAAGTTGACTCTTCTAATCATCCTCAATCCATCATCAATTCATCATTTCAATATCAAGAGATTTAATCGTCTTTTATATACCATTCAATATGTCAAATTATCAAATCGAAGATCAATCTAGAGGGGTTTCCCTCTTTTCGGTACTGGCAAAAAAGAATGCAAGGCAGATCGGATTAGTCGACTCCCAATCGTACAATGAATTGGTTCGCGACCGATGAGGATCCTGCAGATCGTGATACCCAACACTCGCTAAAGTCCCTGACAAGATACCTGCCGCTCGGTGGGTTGAATACATCCCATACGGGGAGGTATTTATTCGATTGGCCGATCGTGTTTTTAGCCTTTGTCATACCCTTATGTGTTCTGAGGGCATCGAACGCATCTTTACATAGTTTCTCGTCTTTGTCATCTTTTGCAATAGCGATACGTGCCTGGACGCATTACAGGATGACTGGTGCAAGGCCAGACGCTAAGGCCGTCGCTGCTGATGAGCCCGTGAACCATTTACTACAGCTCAGCGCCTTTTGTTCGGAAATCCCTTCGGCAGCTCTGCTAGGGAAGACGAAATGCACCTTTTTCTCTCCTACAACCAGGATGTATAGGTTACCAGCCGCATCGGCGCCCTCGATCTTGAATATGGGACCTGTTTCGTATGCTGGATATGTCTCAGGATTATCCTGGCCTTGGTCGTTTGCCGATCAAAATAGCAGAATATCTTTATCTCGCGCTTGTTACACGACTGTATCGAGCTCATCAAAGTCAGTTGCCTAGTGCTTGGGACGTCAATCGTCCAAGACATGTTCATGATATCGACATTTTGTCTTACAGCACGTTGAACGGCCTTTCAAACATTAGATGTTGAAACCAGGGAGTGAAACGCACCACGGCAAGCCAGGATGACCATACCTTTGCTGCGCTGATGGGCGTGATATAGCGCTTTCCTTTTTCCGGGTCATCGCGATCATCTAGCTTCAATACGAGGAGTTTTGCTTTTGGATGGATCCGAAGGATTTGCTGTGCCATCACGGTCCCGTGTCCTCGGCTTGATTCGTAGGAAGGGTACTACAAATTCAAATCCTGTGGCTGGGGGGAATAACTGTGTCCGATGACTGTAGGATTCCAACTCATGAGTTGCTCTACCCCATCATCAATCAGAACAACTGTTATGGGCCTTTTCAGGTTTTGAATGCGTTCTTTGGAGGAGGCGTCGTTGATCAGTGTTTCATTCAGCAGCCTACTGAAAGACTGCATGGTATCCGTCTATTTGTCTGTTCGATCCTCTGGTTCTATCCTCTAGAGAATAGTTCGACGCTGAAGGACTAGTTGGTTGACTCTTTTCGTTACCAATCCTGACTGTGGTTATGGTCGGGGCGTGGAAGTTGTCGGCAAGGTGCCAACCGATTTCTTCGCCGATATTTCCGATGATCGTGCTATTCTGGGACGCTTGCGCTTTTGCTCTTTCTGTAATATGGTCCTTAGCTTGATTGATCTTTTCTTCACCCTACATTCCTATGATATTAGATTCTTGGAGTGTTTCAAGATTGTCCTTGACGTCAACAAACAAGCACAGCTGACATGAAGTTACTGGTCGCCCTCGACCTCGGTCACGACAGAAGATATATCCTAATGAATATCTTCTGGGTCGAAAGCGCAACTCATGATGTTGTTTGAATGGGGATGTTTCAGTTTCTTTGTTTGCACTTCGAATGTGGCAAGGCTAAAATTCCTTTGTTTGCTTTGATGAAGACATCTACAACGGATTTATCCGATCATATAGGTTTCATTTCTAGGCCGCGCGTCTCATGTTTTACCTGTACGCCGCTTAGGGTTGAACGACCCAAATCCCTACTGATCACCTGCCTTTGGAATTTCAAAGTCAGCAAATCAAACTAAGCCACCTTCCCTTCCCCTCAACCACACACGATACCGTTTTCCGTCGCTTTCCACCTTGTCATACAGATTCAAAATGCTAGTATGGGCTGATTGTTGAGCTATTCATACCAATCAGCTTCATCAACACCCTGCTGTCTTCCTGCCTGTCATTTCTTGGGCTCTGCAAAGAGTTCCCTATCTTGTCAGCGTCCGTACTTTGAGCGTCGGAGTTACCCTGCCACAACCGCTACATGTCCCTCCTGCTAACGGCATGTAACTCCCCTATAAACATCCTGCAGCACCACAGAAAGTCCCAATACAATGACAGATCGCGATTATGGGTTGTTTGTCGACGGGCCCGTATATGACGATGATTCGATTCCAGAGCCTCCTGGTTTAAAGTGAGTCATGAAGACGAAGCATAGCTTTATTGGTATGGCTGACATGTATGCACAGCTTGGACATTGTTCACGGTTTGTATGGTGGTTCAACAGAGTCTGAAGAACAGGGTCAGCCTCGGATCTGGTTCAAGTTCATGGGTAGATGAATATGCCCGATCGTCGAAAACAAACTCTAGAATTTTGGTCTTCAAGTATGATGTTAGCCAATGCTTGACCGGTGTCCATACTCGAGACCAAGTTCGTCATCAGGCACAGTGCTTGCTAGATAGTCTTACGGCACTAAGGGAAACAGGTCCAAAGGCATGTGACTCTCCAACAAGCCAGATTGTATAATCTTAACATCTATTCAGCGATCTATTGTGTTCATTGCTCATGACATTGGTGGAATCATCGTCCAATATGTGAGCGAGCAGCTTCTTCCCTTCAATATACACTCACACGATTTCAGGCATTTTATCTCGCGATGAACCACGGCACCAGGTGGTGTGAGATCACTGACTACTCTCGAACGCTGGTTAGTCCAGTACCTGGTCACACTATGATCTGTCTGGTAACAATTGACTAGATATTCTCTGGCTGCCCGCATAGAAGTCTGGACCGACTGGATATGCATGACAGGATATCCAGATTTTTACTTGGAGCATATAAACCGGGATGTCTAAAGGCACGCCCGACATTTGCCTCGGTTCCAGGACTTTCGGATGCGATCCTCGAAGTGAATGGTCTATTTGTCGAGTCCAAGGTTTGTCTTCGCTGCTATATGCTGAGTATTCATGCCCATGAATCTTTCCTGGGCAATGTCCACTACGTAACTAGCCTTCCCCTTCCCTTGGTGAATTTCATAACTGACTCTTGAGCGTTCTAGGTATTTGATAGTTTCACCGGTGTCTTGGGGTACGCGTTCGAAACAACTATCACCACAGACAGCCCCGATGCAGATGTTCCCTCTCAAGTATTTAGTTATCTGAAGAAGCAAAGCTCTTGTATGTGTACACCATAGTGGCTGCGACATCCTTACTTATCCTGATGGTAGACATAAATGCACCAGAGTCTAAGTTATTGGATCAGGAAAGACTCTTTATCTCACTTGCTCCCCCCATAGATCCCTTTATGTCTTCCTCCCAGATGCGCAGGTTTGCCTGCGAGGTCGATCAAGTGAATAACTGGTTGGGTTCCCCCCAGGATCAAGTTCTCTATCTTCATGGTCAACGGGGCATCCGCAAGGCTAGTGAGGAATTGTTCTTTTCTATTCAACAGTTGACGAGAAAAAGATACGATGGTCAAACTCATCCTACCCTCTACTTCTCGTTTGATGGATGGGATACACGACGAAACGGAGTCAGCCAAATGCTGTCCGCTCTCTTAGCCCAGGTTGTTTGCCATTACCCTGAGGATGTTAAAAGTTGGACCAGTTTAGTGTTTGCTCAACTGAAAGAGGAAGGTTGCTGGGCTGATGCGGATCTTATTTCCTGGTTCCGTAGTATCCAGAGGTGGTCACCGATCAAAGGCATATCTCTGGTTTTGAGCAATGTGAATGAATGCTCTATGCCATCATGCAATGCTCTACTTCAATCCTTGGCGAAAATAGTCCATGGATGTGATCTTGTATGCTGGGTCGCTGTCACCAGTTCGCAACCCCTAAATTACGCAGAGGGATCCCCCGCCTGGCGATGTGTTGATCTCGACATATCTATGACCGATGCAAGTGAACCAGATCCTTTGAAGGGGTGTCCTGCTAGCCGTCTTCGCTTTAATCCGGGTTTATGCCTGAACGCTCATTCACTATACCAGACAATTGACTTGATTTCGGATGGGGATATTCTGAGCTTCCATATCCTTCTTGAGCAGCTCCTGGAGAATATCACATGGTCACAGGATCCGAATTGTTTGGCATCCTTTTTCAAAGTTGCAGAAAAGGCCAAGTTCTCTGTGGAAGAAATCATCAACCGGCTCCTGTCGGCTTATGAAGATCGGCAAATGGTCCTGTCCATCCTCACCTGGCTAATCTATGCCACCAGGCCTTTGACCGTACGGGAATTGGCTGCGGCAATTTTCTGTAACTCAGAAGTGCCAGTCAGCGATCAAGAGACTCAACAACTTTTGTTTGTTTTAAGGTCGTGGTTTGCAGGCGTTGTAGAAATCCAGCATAACGAGATCCGAATTCCGGATCAACATCTGAGGACATACTAAGAAGGCCATGCGGTGATCCCAAGCATAGCTATATTTGGCACGAGATACAAGACTCTGCTCATGTTCGAATTGCGAAGACTTGTCTCCGTTTGCTCAGTTTGCCTGCTGCGCAGCGGGCAATCCAGCAGCAATTTGATACCCCAGTCCCAAATTCTCTCCAGCCTTTTTGCCCAACCAGTCGCGGTGATATCTGTTACTATGCTATTCAGTCGTGGCCAGATCACCTACACTCGATACCTCGTTCTTATGGCATTCCAGGCATACTGGATGGTCTTTTATTCTCAGATATTGGCCCACTTTGGGCGAAGGCATTTTGGTCGATTTCGAATCCAGTCACCAGGCCATCCCAGCGCTTCGAGTCGCTGTGTCCGATCTCGGCAGGGCTAGGTTTGGCTCATCTTGTCGAGCCTCGCGACCAACGAGATGTTGACCAGGGGCTTGTCGAGGCCGCAAGACATGGTCTCTCAGCCACTGTCACAATGATACTTGGGGAGAAGAAATATTCAACGACTACAAATACAATCTTCAAAGCAGTCCACGCCGCTACTTCCAGTGGCCAAGAAAATGTTGCTTCAGCGCTCCTCGATACCATTAACACTGATGTCTTGAAGTGGCCACCGTCTATATTATACCGAGCAGCATGGTTGGATCTTCCACAACTCGCTGAAAAGGTTCTGCTGATGGGATGTCCACCGGAGCCTGGTGGTTTGTTGGAAACTCAGTTTAAGAGAACACCACTTTCGACTGCTGCCACTTGCGGCAATCTAAACGTTATGTTCATCTTGCTGGATCATGGAGCGAATATTGATCATTGTGGGGAGCATGGTCAAGGGCTTTTGCACTATTGCATAGCCCTGGACTGTGAGCGAGCAGTAGAAATGCTGGTCGACAAACAACCAGATCTGTTAAAGCGGAGAGACGAGAATGGCGAAACAGCTATCCATTACTGTATTAATAATGGTCAATTCGCAATGCTTAAATGTCTCTTGCGGTTAGGTGCCGACCCAAATGCGAGATCCGGAGATATTATGACAAGTCTCACATTGCCTCCATTAAGCGCCGCAGCGTCATTGGGACATCTCGAGTGCGTGCGTGCCCTACTTGACAATCATGTGAATCCTAACACTCCTGCGCTGGAGGGCCAAGGTACGCCGTTGATGTTCGCTGCGGCCAACGGCCATGCAGCAGTTTGCCAACTTCTACTTGAGCGGGGGGCCAATCCCAACCATCCTCTGATCAAGCCTCCAATCCTCATCAAACTTCTTAGGCCTGACGGCAAAACAAATGTCGATGTGATGAAGCTTCTACTGCAATACGGTGCCAGAGTGAATGCTACGGATGACTCCGGATCTACTGCCATGTTCATCGCCGTAACTTTGAATCAATTTCCAACAGTCGAGTGTCTTTTGTCCTGCGGAGCTGACCCCAATGTCCCGACAATTAATGAGTGTTCGCTTTTCTCCGCCATCAATCTTGAGGGCGACCTATACAAGCTACTAGTGGAAAGAGGTGCAGATATAAAAATCCCGAATCAGAAGGGAACAACGCCACTCATACTAGCAGCAGGCCTTGGCCGCGCAGATGTTGTTGAATTCTTGCTACAACACAAATTTCCCCTTGACGCGCAGGACGCGACAGGCCACACAGCATTACTGCTTGCTACTCTACGTAGACATGCAAAGATCGTTAGGATGCTAATAGAAGCTGGTGCGGATGCAAAAATCCAGGCAATAAGGGGGCTGGGTGCAGTACATCTTGCGACTGACAGCGATACCTTGCGATCCTTACTAGAGTATCGCAAAAGAATCGACATCGATCAACGCGACATCTCTGGAGCAACTGCATTGATGAGAGCACTACAAAATCCTCATCCCCCACTCGAGATCGTCGATATCTTAGTCAAGGCGGGCGCCGACCTAAATATGCAAGATTTAACAGGTGACACAGCCTTATGCGTGGCAGCCGCCAGGAACAATTTACATATGGCCTTGACACTGTTGAATGAACCGGAAGTGGCTATTAATTCAGGATCACAGGCGGACGGGGCACCATTGCATCTCGCCTGTCGCATACCTTCTATGGCACTGGTGAAGCTATTGATCCAGAAAGGTGCTTATGTCAATAACACCGTGTCCATCATCTTCGGGACACCACTGCAAGCTGCATGCTGGCTACGTCCGGGTGCAGCCTATAATCCCTCCGTGAGATTGTCCAGTATCTCCTCGAGCATGAGGCTGATGTAAGGAGAGTCAGCGGTTATCGTGGTACCGCGCTCAACATAGCTCCAATGCGCTGCCTGTCAGACATGATACGATTACTGATCATGAAAGGGGCAGATGTCAACACATGCGACTACAAGAGGGCTCTGCCAGTTCACTATGCAGCCTTCAGTGGTTATTCTAATTTGACAACTATCCTTGCATTCGGTGGGAAGACAGCCGTGTACGATGTTTTAGGCCGCAGTCCTCTCCATTGGGCAGCACAGAATGGACGCCTAGAAGCAGCTCGGAAGCTCCTAGCCATCATGGAACCATCCAGCATCAACGACAAGGACCTCGATGGCTGGACACCACTTTACTGGGCTGCACGAGGTGTGACACAGCAGGATTCACCGGATTTAGCCACAGAGCCATGCGACCATCTAGCCGTAATCCGTCTACTTCTTCGTTCCGGCGCGAAGCTTTCTACCAAGGCCAAGATCGGGTGGGACACTTGGTCCCTCTTACAAATCGTATGCTACAGCGGAGCACCCTTAGATATAATCAAGGTCCTGAAACCGTTTTACAGGCCTCGACTAACACAAGATCTGATAAAAGTTGGTGGATCAACCGGTACCCGATGTGAGGCATGCTACTGGGTAAATTACCTGTTTCTTTTTATTGTTTTCCATTTTCGTTCGAATAAGAAGCTAATTCAGGCCTCTCTAGTCTATCGCAGGAAGCTACTACTACTGTACCAGATGCCCCTGCTACCCCCTCTGTCCTAAATGTTATACCCACCGGAGTATTTTGCATTCGTTCCACGTCGAAGATTTCAGGGAACGCCCAATCGATCCCGCCCCGGGCTTGAAAAGAAGGGCCATGCTTCACAAGTTAGGTCTCATTTCAGATGAAGATCAGTATTCTGACTCGTCATCATCTGACTCTGACGACGAACTCTGGGGTCAACGTCTGATGTGGCAATACGAAAGTCGTACGAACTCGCTTTGAAGTGCTCATCTTTTTTTTTTTTTTTTTTTTTTTTTCGTATTCTGTTCTGTCTTGAAACTGCACAATTACCGGTTCAGTTAATTCTATGGGGAAAAAAGAAAATGATCTGATTGCATTAGGTATCATTGGAATGCTATTATAAACACAAGAAAATGCTTTTTATCTGATCCAAACATTTCCGCCGTACATCTTGTCATCTACAGCGAACACTTCATAGCAGTTATAAAACAAAAGAAAAACACATTTACTCCAAAGAATCAGTAATACACCCATGACTAGCATCCTTGACCGTTCTATTAATTTTATTCGTCAGCAATCTTCATCTCTTTCCCAAAACACTCTACGGAACTAGAGATAAGGTGTAAAAGGGAAAAAAGAAAACATACCTAGCATATTTACCCAGAGTACCGCGCATGGTCAAACCAGTGGGAGGAAGCTCTCCGGCCTCCTTGGCAGCTTCCCAGTCTTTGCGGCGCTCGGCGAGGATCGAATCCTCGACTTCCAGATCCAGAATGCGCTTCTCGGCGTCGATGGTGATCACGTCGCCGTCTTTGACTAGACCGATTGGTCCGCCGACTGCGGCTTCGGGGACGATGTGTCCGATTAGGAAACCGTGAGATCCGCCTGAGAAGCGTCCGTCTGTGATTAGGGCTACGGATTGGCCTAGTCCATAGCCCATTAGGGCGGACGAGGGTTTGAGCATTTCTAGTTTTTTGTTAGTTTTTATTTTATAATATGGGTTGTGGTGTATAGAAGATAGGTATGATGGGGTGATAAATATGGTGGATACGTACCGGGCATGCCGGGACCGCCCTTAGGACCAGTGTAACGGATAACGACGACAGTCTTTTCATCCTTTTTGATTTCGCCGCGTTCAAGGGCAGCGATGAAGTCATCTTCGTCGTCGAAGACGCGGGCCTTGCCTGTGAACGAGGTGCCCTCTTTTCCGGTGATCTTGCCGACACTGCCGCCGGGGGCGAGGGAGCCCTTCAGGATCTGGATGTGGCCGGTGGGCTTGATGGGGTTGGAGAGGGGACGGATGATCTTCTGCTCGGCGGGGAAGTCGGGGACCTTCTCCAGGTTCTTGGCGAGGGTTTCGCCCGTGACTGTGATGCCGGAGCCGTCGATCAGGCCTTCCTTCAGGAGGAACTTGAGGAGGGAGGGCGTGCCCCCGATCTTGTGCATGTCTGCCATTACGTACTTGCCGGAGGGCTTGAGGTCCGCTAGGAAGGGGATGCGATCGGAGACCGACTGGAAGTCTTCGATGTCGAGCTTGATGCCGACCGAGTCGGCGATCGCGATGAGGTGCAGGACTGCGTTGGTGGAGCCGCCGGTGATGTTGACGACGACCATGGCGTTCTCGAAGGCCTGGCGAGTCATGATGTCCTTCGGGCGGATGTCTTCCTTGAGCAGGTTCTTGATGGCTTCGCCGGCGGCGAGGCACTCGAGGTCCTTGGCGCGCGACTCGGCCGGGTTCGAGGACGAGCCCGGGAGCGTCATGCCGATGGTTTCGATGGCCGTGGCCATCGTGTTGGCGGTGTACATGCCGCCGCAGGCGCCGCCGCCGGGGCAGGCGTTCCGGATGATGTCGAAACGCTGGGGCTCGGTGATGTCGCCGGTGAGGAACTGGCCGTAGGCCTGGAAGGCGGAGACGATGTCGATCTCGGCGTTGTTTTGGCTCGCGGCGCAGCCGGGCTTGATGGTGCCGCCGTACACCATGATGCTGGGGCGGTTGACGCGACCCATGGCCATGAGCACACCGGGCATGTTCTTGTCGCAGCCGGGGATGCTGATGTTGGCGTCGTACCATTGGCCGCCCATGACGGTCTCGATGGAGTCGGCGATCAGGTCACGGCTCTGCAGGGAGAACCGCATGCCCTTTGTGCCCATGCTGATGGCGTCGCTGACGCCCACCGTGTTGAATTGCATGCCGATCAGTCCGGCCTTCTCGACACCCTGCTTCACCCGGTGGTTGAGGTCCAGGAGGTGCATGTTGCAGGGGTTCCCGGAGTACCAGACCGAGGAGATTCCGACCTGTGCTTTGTCCATGTCTTTTTCGGAGAGGCCGGTGGCGTACAGCATCGCCTGCGACGCACCCTGGGAAATGGGCTGGGTGACATGTCGGGAGACCTTGTTCAGGGCGCTGTCATTTTCGGAGGCATCGCTACGCTGTCTGGGGAGGGTGGTTGAGATGGAGCGGCTGTGTACGGAGAGTCAATTAGTTATTGGAAAAGAGAGCAGCTGGGGAAGCGGTCTTTGTCTTACACATTAACAGGTCTAGAGAGACTCCGCAGAGCAGAGGGCAGACGCCCCCGGGTTTGGGAGAGAAGCATGATAATGTGCTTGGAGGGGGGAGGGAATATGGGGAAGTTTCCAATTGTCACACAAATGGTTGTCAGGAGCTCAACTGGAAAAGAAATAAATAGCCCTGGCCATGGGAAGTTCAAGACGATTTAAGAAAAAAAGTGGAGCAAAAGGTCAGCAAGTGACGCTTGTTTTCCACCTCCGCAGCGAAGTCGGGGGTTTCGGACTTGGCCTCAGGCTCCCCGAATTCTTGTTCGGCGCCCAATCCGGTGCTCGGCTTTGTCAGCGTCCAATCATTGATTTTTCCCTTTTTGTTTTAGTTTGTTTATGCACACAACTACGGATCTGTCTTCAAATGTCATGCTCGTCATTAATCAATATGCTTTAATATATGTATTATACACTTTCTGAAATGCCATCGTCTAATGCAAACTTTGGTTCTCTAGCACTCTTTTTGCTCTGATTTTGTATAACCCGTAGAGTGCGCGCATAAAAAAAGGAAGAAAAGAAAATAGGAAAAAAAAAAAAAATCTAAGGGTATACAGTCTTTGGA
>ML742419.1:0-18980 GCA_009193465.1 Aspergillus avenaceus
AAAAAAAAAAAAAAAAAAAAAAAAAAAAAAAAAAAAAAAAAAAAAAAAAAGGGAACCGGTGAATATTATATTCGAAAATTGAGGGGTTTAGAAGAACCAGTAAGAAAAGTATCTGAGTAATCCCTGGTCTAGGAGAAAAAGAAAGAAAAGGAAGAGAGAGAAAGAGGGGAAAATCCAAGGGAAAAAAAGTTGGGCGATCGGCAAGTCATGATACATAGACTTGGTACCTGAATTGACTTGCGACTTTCGGAGCCGAAGATTATTACCTGAACAGCGTGAGTCAGAGAAACGCAAATGGCAATCGAAAACAAAAAAATTGATTTCTATCTCGTTTTCAGTCTTAGGCCCCAACAAGAACTTTTCACCCACTCCTCATTCCTATGATCTCACGTAATGAAAATATGATATTGCTGGATACCGTGGATCTCTTCCCATTCTGTTATTCGTTTCCATTTTTATTTTTTTGATTATCAGATCTCAATTACAGTGCTGGATGGTACTGACTCCTGTTACAAGTTATTTAAACACCCCCACCAGCGAATAATAAGTCGAGCTACCGTCCCATGATGGAGCTTCTACCAAGATATTCATTTAACTCCGTAGTACTGACAATTCCCAAATGTCATTCCGTAGCGCGCTGGGTCTCTCCTTATCTGATCGTTTACCTTATTGATCATGGCTCTGGGCATCTGTGATCCACTGTGTGTAAGCTGTGTACAGAGCAATACTGTAATGAAAATAAATGACCCTTACTGCTGAGCTCTAATTCTGGTTCTATACCGGAATACTAGGGACTATTTAATAGGGTTTGTTCTGCAGTAAGGTATATCACATTCTTACTGCAGTCTCACAGGTAGCATTAAGGTGTCAAAAGCACACTGGGGTTCAAGTGCTTATGGTAATCAAAAGTAATACTTTTTTTTCCTGCTATTATTATTAACCTTTCCTTATTCCAGTTTACCAGTGTTTTTTGCTCCCAGTATGCATATGAAGTGTATTGAAATACTAAATCATCATTTTTTATGGATTCAACTGAGGAGGACACGACGAAATTGGTTGTTAGATCATCGAAATCCCGGTTGTGTCTTACCATCATCACTTGTAAGCTGTAGCCAGTATCTATCTTAAGCAATAGCATCAGGATAAACCAAGGTTGAAATATCCATCAGCTAGTCGGCGTGTCTTCCGGTGACAATAGTCTGCCGTCCCCCTTTGACCGCTAGACCGCTGTACTACATGCACACCATTAATAGTGTTCTGATTCACACTTAGTTTCACCAAATGGTCGACTATCTTGCCAGTCTTACCAGCCTTTCCCCTCTTACAACTATCATGAACAAGACACTACCGACAACAGAGTTATTATTGCCCCAGCCCTACAGTAGATCTAACGGTCGAGGACCGGTTCCAGACTTTCATGATAGCAGAGATCAGTCATGTTGTCATAAGCACTCATCCTATTTCCCAGGATTGTCCTCTCGTTGTCAACATTCTAGATGGTTCACCGAAATTTGTTGCAAGTCTCTATAATAAAAGACTAGACATAACCATGCAGTGCTAAGCAAATTTCACCTATGATTTTGATAAACCTGATTCTTCTGGCTCTTCATCGACAGAATCATATCGAAAGCTTTCTTTGACTACGAGCAGCAGCTCAAGTGGCTGGATGCTTTTCAGATCCAAAATCGGGAGTCATCACTTTCACCAATATTCAAAAGTGTACCATCTCAGACCTCGCCAGAGAAAATCTCCACGTAGTTAAAGTCAATTCCTTTAAACCCGTTCCAGACAAACATCTAAGGGCTTTCTGGAAGCCGGCCCGAAAGAGAAAAAGCCAAAGAAACCCATTGTATTTTCTACGTATTCAAACGGACAGGGCTTGAACCTTCAAGAAAGAAATGGTATCAAATCAGTAACCAGGTGCAATTCCCTCCGCATTCAAAGGGCTACAACGTCATAACAATAATCCGAAGGAGTCCCCTGGCCAACCGTGGTAATTCGTGACCCACTTTTATCCTTTCTATACTATACAGTGTACAAAGTCAAACTAAAAACCGTTTTGGTGGGGCATGTCCTGAGCAGGGGTGTGATGAGTGCATAAGGTGTCTATAAGTTGAACATGAACTGGTTGTTCTTAAATATATTCATCGAGCTGGTGTATAGTATTGAAATTGATAGTCAATAACATAATTTGGTGTTGTAAATTTACAGTGCGCTAAGAAATCATTCCTAAAGCAGTTAATAAGACGGGTGGATTAAAGATTGGGAATAAATCACCTGCAACCACTGATCCACTTGTCCTAAACCTCCTAGTTAAGTTATAGGTCAATCGTCTGCCTGTTTTCCTCCGAGGACCCAACTTCCATTGTTCATAATTCCCGTAACTACGGAAGTAAATACCCTAATCGTCCCTAGCTGTCTGCAGGTTCCGATTTTGACTTACGTCAAAAGAATAATAACCGGAGCATACAAACCGTTACATATGGAAAATCGTGAAAAAAGTCAACTGCATTGAGGGTAATTCATTAGAAGCTAAGGAAAGACACAAAGGAAAAGCACACATAGGAAATAACAAAAGAAAACACCAGAGTATCATTTACATCTTTCACCGTCGACGTATCATGGGCATGGCCTCGTCCGACACTAAGATCGGCTCATAGCGTCAATGGCGTATAGAGACAAGATTTCATTCGTGAGAACCAAAGTGGCGGACGCCCGAGAAAAGCAGAAGGTATTAATGGCTGAAATCGAAGCTGCACCGTCTCGAATACAGATAAACCAGCTGTAAAACAAAAACATCCATTCCCAAGACAAACATGACCGTTGCTGCAATCATAGCTTAGTGCTTAGCCGTGACAACTAAACATTATAAGTTAGCGTGGTCTTTTTCTTTTTTTTTTTTGACCGGCAAGTTGCCGGGTGCAGGAGACATTACATACCGGCAGGCACAATAATCACCACCAGCAAGAGGATGATGCAGATCACAAGGCACACGCGCATCTTCATGTCTTTCCACCACATTTGCTTCCGTACACGGTTGGCACCCCGGCGGAAACCCTGCGCCGATACAGCCAAGTTATCGGTCTTGTCTTGTAAAGAGTCTAGACGTTCACCACGCTCCGAAACCTTGAAAATGTTCGAACGCATCGTGTCGACAGTTTCCTGGATTTTCTATACAGGCAAAAAAGTTCCATGTCAGCAAAAGTTCCGTAGTTTCCAAACATTTAATCAAGCGTGACTCCGAGTATCAGGGGCGTGGCTTTTATGCGACAGTAGCGAAGAGGCAGTCCCCAAATGATGCTCGGGGTGTATTATTTCTCATAAATCATTCGGTTGCGGGGAAATATTGCGCGATAAACAAGGCAAAGAAGGGCGTTTGATTATCAGCGTACCTTGTCGATTTCCCTTGTCCTGGGGTCGCCATTTTGCGCGGCGCTGGCTCCAGCCGGGGCCTGGGTGCTGGAGCCAGAAGGGATATAAGGGTCATAAGGCTGTTCAGACATATCTATCGGTTGCGATGAATTCGAAGCGTTCAGATAGGAGACCGGGGAATCTGGTGGATCACCAGATGCCTAGCGGGAGAAAGGCGGAGTTTGTTGACTTCCCCTTTCAAAGGACAACGAGGCAGAGAATGTCGAAGCGGCACAATCAGGACAAGCGTGCGATAAGGGAGAGGCCACGGCACCACAAAACTTTTCGAAAGGAGACAAAAGGTAAGGTGAAAATGAAGAGTTGGAAACGTCACTGTGGTGAAGCTGACAGGGTGTGATGAATCGCCGCCCGCCTTTGGAATTACGGTTGTTTCGGTTCTGTCAGGGAAACCGTCACGTGAATGTTAGCGGCTGTATACTATTGGGAAAGAAACGCCCAGGCAACTATTTTTAATATTGCCGGTAATGAGGCCAATCAACTGAAGTCACCTGGTGGAACAAAGAGAAAATAGAAAGGGTTGTGCTCACTAAAAGTTGTTGTGCTAATAACCCCCAATTTTTAATTGCACGGGCGAGTAACTATTCTAGGTTTTCAATAGAAGCTACTAGCAAAAAAAGATAAAAAAAAAAAAAAAAAAAAAAAAAAAAAAAAAAATTAAAAAAAAAAAAAAAAAAAAAAAAAAAAAAAAAAAAAAAAAAAATCATTAGGCACAATTAGGTCACTGGCACCAATTGCCAAATCACCTTGCCTTAATGCTATAAATATGTGTTGGCGTGTGGCTCAATTCTGGGTAATACCATGGCTAAAGGGGGCTGTGCTCCTCAGCCTCACGTGTTCATTGATTCTAAACCATACATTTCTACTACTTAAATAGTTCATAATTACCTGTGTGTTAGTATTGTCAACTTTTACTGCCTTTTTGCTTTTTTTTAGGAAAAGAAAGAAAGAAGGAAAGAAGAAGAAGAAGAAACAATGGTTTTGTTTGTACTGAAGTGCTTGGTTTAACAATGGTTACTGGATCCAGAGAATATATAGCTACTAAGAAATTATTCGTATTCAGATATAACATCAATCCCTATATTGATCACAGTTATCCATGTAAATACTGCAAAGGTCTCTAGTACGACAAGGCCACACCTAAAGCTTTGCGCTCCTCTGCTTCTCAAATGCTTCGATAGCTCTGAGAGAATCCATATGTGCCCGGTCCTTCTTGGCTTCTACTTCCTCTCTCCAAGCGAGGTTTGCAGCGTGGCTGTCCAATATGCCCAACGAATGGCGATACATTTCCTCTTTCATGGCCCCATAGATACCGGTAGCCGCTTTGGTTTGCAACCCTCGCTCACGGATCAAAACCAGAGCTTCCTCCACTCCCCCTAAGCCATCCACGAGCCCTGCTTTGACCGATTCAGGGCCCGAGAACCGCTTAGCTTCAAGAATCAGGCTGCGGAATGAAATAGGGGTAAGCTTCTCCCGAAATATGCTCATCATAGGAGATTGCAGCGTGACACCGAACTCCAACTCGTTAATACAGAGAAACCCCTTGGAGGGGTTTTGGATTCTATAATCATGGTGCATGGCCAACATAAGACCGCCAGCGAAGGCGTGTCCATTCAATAGGCAAATGGTGGGCATTGGATATCTAGTATGATTAGCGGGGAGTGCCTTAAGGACCGGGTGCAACTTTGACCCACGTTAAGAACCGGCGGAACAGTTTCCATAGCCATTTGTCCAGAAAGCCCTCGGTACTTAGAGCGAGTTCAAGATCCAATCCATTGCTGTAAAACTTTGCGATACCACTAGTGGTTATTACTACACCCTTGGGGTATCGGTGTTCAATGATATCTAGTGCGAGTAAAAAGGCTTCGATAAATGTCGGGGTAAGTCTGTTGTCTTTCGGGGAGGTAAACGTGAGGAGATAGATGTTCTTCTCGTTCTCCAAAGCTGAGGGATTAGAACAAACGATAGTACCGCCAGTGGAGGAGACGGGAATAGTGAAAAGAGCAGTCATGATCGAAGTATGTTTATGGGCTAGCCAAAAAGTGTATATACAGGGTATGTGTTCGTGATATTAAATGTTGTTCGAGATAGAAGTGTGCTATATCTGGGGACCTCGGCATGTATTTGAAGCTCCAGCTGGCAATGGAATAACGGATGTGGATTAATATGGCCTCACCACAGCCGAGGTTATGCGGGCGCATTGTAATCAACTGCCTCCGCGGTATCATATGCAGTTGCAGTATAATTCAATATTCTTTTATAAAGCCAAAAGAAGAGCAAAATCTCAATAATTGGGACGATGGCGCAGCTGGGAGCGCGTTCGACTGAAGTTTAACTTCATCATACAACACGATTGTGTTATCGAGAGGTCATCGGTTCGATCCCGGTTCGTCCCATTTGTTTTTTATTTTTGCTGGAAATCACGTCTGTCCTCAACGTATACCAGTAACTTCATTTCCACTTACTTCGCTTTTGGATTTGCTGTTCCATTTGACAAGCTTTACCTCGAAGTAGCAAAGGAAAAGGATTCCATACATATGTATAGGTTTTTATACCCATGCTGTTGTTGCACGCTTCCCGGTATCTATTAACATACATTATCCGTGGACCTAATCGGTGGGGTACAAATAGTCCCTTGATTGTGATAATCTGATAATCAACGGCTGATTGTCTATCCTTGGAAACTCTCTATGACGATCTCTGGATCTTCCCTTGTGCGCATCGTACACAACCCCAGGTCAGTTTCAGCGAGTGCTGATCTACCAAGTTTGCACACCAATGATCTTCCGTATCAATCTAATCTATCCTTTGGCGTCGCGGACTTTCGCCGACTGGCAAGGTGATCGTCCGTTGAAATGGGGGTCTAAAAGATCAACCTGCAATCTGATTCCTGTTGTTCCACAATACTATGCAACGCTTAGAGAAGTTGCGTTTCTTTAGCCGTCTCTCCTGATCTCCAATGAATCCTATAAATTCATCACATCAACATGGGCCGTAGACACGAAGCAGCAAGTTCATCAATTCTTTACCATTGTCCTTTGTCGCCCCCATAAGCACTTCACGCTCAAGGCATCCTTTATTCTCAACGTGGTCAACTTCCGCTCTGTTACAGTAGCCACCGCGGTACTGGGTGTCTATGCGACTGCCCTCCCAACCGGGACTACTCCTGGTAACGAGATCTCCGCTTCCACTCTCACCGGGCGTTGCGTTCCCGATGACCCTACCTCCTGCGGCACCGGCTCCATCAAGCGTGATGCCCCCCAGAGACGTTGTCTTCCCGATGACCCAACGTCCTGTGACCCCGGTGACTTTGGCTCAACCGACTCCAGGCGTGATGTCCCCCAGAAGCGCTGCATTCCGGACGACCCAACCTCCTGCGGCCCCGCTGACTTTGGCTCAACCGGCTCCGCCAAGCGTGAAGCCCCCCAAAAGCGTTGTATTCCCGACGACCCGACGTCCTGTGACCCTAGTGACTTTGGCTCAACTGGCGGCAATTAGGTAGCAAGGCCTGTGGCCAGGATATATGATTGCCTTTTATCCAAATCTCCCGTACTGTATATGTCATCAATTTTCACAGGGCTGGTATGATTGAGGTGGTTTAATTTGTGAAACAGGGCAGCCTCAGAACTACCATCTTAGTTTTCCAATTTGAGGTAATTTTGAAAATGATCTCGCTGATAAATTCCAGCTATAGTCATCACAAGTTAATACACAACTTCACTTTGCTTTGTAGTCTTTAGCTAGGAGTTGGATAAACCCCAGATAATGAACATTGGCCCGGACAACAATCTGTCGATTTAGTTCGAGTGCAGATTGAAACCTTGTGATCGAGCCATAGAAACAGAAGGCCGTAGGAATGAAATAAAATCGATCATAAGTTGTCAAGTGACGGGAGGGATGAGTGACGAAACCATGCCCATAACAATTTGGGTCAGTGTTGACCCATTCATCTAGCTTACATACCGTCTCGCTGTTTCGTTTAATTTGTTCATTACTAGTCTTTCTTCAGACGTGGTATCAGCATTCCTTTTGCTACAAACTCCGAGTATAGGGGGTACAATACTCAATCTATGTCCGAGAGGGCTGATGTTCTTTCGACTGACATTAAGACGATAATGGCAATCATGTCCTTTCGGCGTTATTTGGATACAGATCTCGGTGATAGGAGACAATGTAGAGCCGATCTTTTCTATATCTTATGTCCGATTATGTACCGATATCTGATTACTATCTGGCCGATGAACTCAAGATATGTATGATGAACAAGTGGTGTATTTTCTGAACGCTTGTTCAATTGCTAATAGGTACGGACGAAGTTCTTGGTAGGTAGTCCATGGGCAGTGTTCTGATTCGATAAACTCTTGCACGGACCATAACAAGTAGCATGGGATATGAAGGTCTAAGCTTAGGAATTCAGGATTCCTATGCATGATTGACACCAGATGCCCACGTCATTTCTCATTAAATAGCGTGCGGGGATTGTCCGAGTGGAGTTATACCGACATGTTTCATGAACCCCGAGGGCCTCGAGGCATAAATATGTGATTGTTCTAGGGAAACCTGATCTTCCATTCAAGTTGCTTATTTTTATTTTCATTTGTTCAAGGTATCTCGTTTTGCCTATAGCTCACTACTGCAAATTCCACGATGTCCAGGAAAGAGGTGAGTCAACTACACGAGTTTGCTCTATCCTCAGCACTCACATTAAATCAGACCATCGAGACCCAAGCCAAGGCTTTGCATGAGCACATCTTCTCCAAGCCGGAAGACACATACGCCGGCAGACCTTGGGAATTGGTAAAAGCCATCGATGACTTCGCTAATGCCAACCAAATGATGACCTTCAAAGGCCCTAAGATTGAAGTCTCCAAGGAAGAAATCAAAAAGATCCAGCCACCACCAAAGACATTCATCGAGTTTGGCGGGTATGTCGGTTCCTCGGCTATTGCCTGGGGTGCTATTTTGCGCGAAGTTAACGGGACCGATAACTTCAATGTTTACACGTTCGAACTGAGCCCATTCAATGCCAGCATTGCACGAGACCTCATCCGACTCGCTGGTCTGGGGGGTGTTGTACATGTTGTTGAGGGCCCGGCTTCAGCGTCCTTGGAGGGACTTTTTGAGGAAGGAAAATTGAAGAAGGGCGGTGTTGACGTCGCCTTCATCGACCATTGGGAGGAGTTTTACTTGCCTGATCTTCAGATGTGTGAGCAGCTTGGCTTGTTCAGGGAGGGATCGAAGGTCCTGGCCGATAATACAGATTTTCCGGGTGCCCCTGCTTACCTGGAGTATGTGCGAGCCGGAGTTGGCGCAAATGGTGATATTCAGTATCAGACAGAGTCAATCAGTGCCCCTGGCAAGTTTAGAGATGTAAGTAACCTATGTCTCTGTCTTCCTTGCATGATGTCAGGCTCGAATCTAACTATTATGCAGACTATTGTCGAGGTCAGCACTGCCATTCGTGTTTGATTGTGCCTTGCTGCGTGGATTGGGTGGCTCTCGTAGCATGCGTTGATGTATGGCTTGGTGTGTCAAGTATGTATCTAGAATAAAGCATGACTGGCTCTGCAAATGAAGTATTTTCCGGCTCTTTACACAATCGACTATTCCATTCATAGACTTGTACACGGATATTACGAAATAGCCCTATTAGTAACTCAAAAGCTTGATACAGTACTACCATCTTCCTCTCACTCCTGCACTCATACAAGCCTAGACACCTTCTTCTACTCATCCCTTCAAAAATGCATAAGGAAGAACCATTTCCTCTCAATATGACAAATAAATCACGGAATAAATAAACCAATACATCCACAGCAACGGAAATATATATATATATAACCCAAGAACACCACCCCCATCACAACCACCTCCACACCTACCAACTACAACCCAATCCTACAACAAGAACACAACCAGATAACTATACACAACACCCCCCCACAAAAACAAATCAACAGAACACACACGTACACAAACCAATCTACCATCTACCAACAGAAGAAAAATAGACAAAAGCAAAAATAAATGGGACGAACCGGGATCGAACCGATGACCTCTCGATAACACGATGTGTTGTATGATGAAGTTAAACTTCAGTCGAACGCGCTCCCAGCTGCGCCATCGTCCCATGTGATGGTTGCTGTGCTGATTTTTGACATTATGAGGGCGATTAACTGAATGTCCATCCAAATTATGGCTGATCATGCATGAATGTCAGAATACGGTAAATATGCGGTATATACAGACTTTTATAGCAGATTTGCTGTGAATACAATATAAAGCTTCGTAAAATGTTCACAGGTCATTGAAATAACGGATTTGGGGTACATGTTTGGTTAGTTATAGTGGTTAGTAGTTTTATGGTACATGGATCATAGATAGTCGCAAATCGGTGTTGGGAAGTCTGTTTCGGACAATTGCTCATGGATTATACATTCTTCACTGTACACCTTTGAGTGTTGAAAAATATTAAAGCGGATGAAGAGGTAAAATAAATTGTTTTATTATCATCAATTGTGCGTCGTTTGAACCTACAAGAATCTCGGATGGAGAGGTTGGGTTGGGAGAATGGGTATACGGGAACCTGATATACGAGGCGATGTGGGCATGGAAACATTGAAAGACTGTTTTTGGGAGGAACTGAGACTGGGAACTTGGATGTCTGGTATGATATAGCTTCATGTAAGTTATTTTTGGTAGTGATGAATTGACTATTGTTAGAGGATTGCCTTTCAAGTTCCATAGGTAGATGTTTGGTAACAGTTTATTCGGTAGGGCTAACCGACAAATCTGGAATGGAGAACATCGGTCATATAAGGTGATGTAGTATTTATGTGAAGACAGCTCCTGGTATTAAGCATTAACAAAAATACCACAACCCGCTGCTATACAGTGCAAAAACAAGATATCTATATAAAATGGAAAGAAAAAAGCAAAAAGAAATGGGACGAACCGGGATCGAACCGATGACCTCTCGATAACACAAAGTGCTTAATAATGAAGTTGAACTTCAGTCGAACGCGCTCCCAGCTGCGCCATCGTCCCAATCGATGGAAAACTGCAATTTCCTTTACATTAAGTGCCAAAACAAACACAGGCCACAAATGTCCCAGTCCTAGTAATTTCCCGCACCACCTCCGCATGGTTATCCGCCCATACAATCAGGACATGATCACGATAAACCCATAATGATGACATGAACCGCCCAAAAACCCACCCAACCCCCGAATTCTCCGCAAACCTCTAACCAAAGGGCCATGTCGCAACACCCGTACGACCTGAATCCCAATACCAGAATCTAATATTTCCGTCTTCCCCCCTCCCCTCCCCTCCTCTCCCCTTGCTCTCCAAACAATGTCCGTATATCCCTGGACCAAATCGCAAAACATACAAAAATTGACCAAACAATGCAGGACCGTCTTCTCTTTAATCATCATCAACAAAGCCGGGGGGTTAATCTACCAGCGCGAATTCCAGCCCGGCTTGCGCAAACTCTCCACAAATGATTACCTTGTTTTAGCTGGTACTTTTCACGGGTAGGTTTTGTTTCCCCCCGTCGGGATATAATCAATCGATCGTTTGGAAATATTACATGTCGATCGGAGATGAGATTTGAAGGAAAACCAAAAAAAAAGAGGCCCAAAGTCAAAACTGATCATTTTTTTTGTTCAATTTTCTTTTGTCGGTTTATAGTGTTCATGCTATTACTCGCTCTATTACTCCCAAACTTCCCGTTGCCGCGGCCACAACGACAGCTTCAACCCCCACATCCTCAAATGTCCCCTCGACCCCTGGCACACCCACTCCGATTACGCCTGCTTCGACACATTCGTTCCCGAACCCAGGGGTTCCGGCTACAGGGCTGGAAAGTCTCGAGACGGATAAGTTCCGATTGACCTGTTTTCAGACGCTGACGGGGACCAAGTTCCTGTTGTTCACGGATCCGATGATGACGAGTATTGATACTGTCATTTCGAAGATATACGAACTATACTCTGATTATGTGATGAAGAATCCGTTCTATCAGTTAGAGATGCCGGTGAGGTGCGAGGCTTTCGATCGACATTTGATGGGGTGGTTGCGAGGGAGGACATGAGCGAATTTAATATACTTCTGTTGAGGGTCATGGGGTGTAGTAGCCTGCCGCAAGGTCGATTTGTGATGGCATTAATGACACATTCTGATGACGATTGCCCCTGTTGTAATTACAATTTCTTTTTTTCTCTCTTTGTCTTTTGTCGACCATGAAACATACGATAGACTTCAACCACATCCTTCCAAAAGCGTATCGGCTAAGATCGCCTTCTAGAATACAAGGAAATACGAAAGCACAAGGAAAACGCCGGGTATGCATCAAAATCATCCTCCGTAAGATTATTTAGGCCCCTTTCTAAGCGGTGTCCATCTTGTCATCATCCTTCTTATCTTTGCTTCCGCTTGATTCACCACCCGGTTGTGCTTCCTCAGGGATATTCTCCAAGTTGACTTTCTGTTCTTGCTCTTCCCGCTCCCGCTTTTCCTTCTCCTGCCGGTTCTTCTCCTCTTCCAGAGATAAGCGGAGGGCAAATGCCAACTCGGGGTCATTGTCGGCCGCATCCTCGAACCCGAAATCGCCGGTCTCACCACCTCCTGCGCCTGCACCACCTGCTCCGTTGCCATCGCCGCCGAGGATGGGTGTCACCTGGAGCTCCTCGCTCAAAAGGTTGGGGCCTGGAGGAATGATAGCCAAGTGTGAGCCATCACCACCCTTGACGTTCTCAACAAAAGCTTCTAGTTTTTTGGTCTGATCGGACTCGAGATCACCGAAAGCAATGACGTCGATGGATACATTGTTCTTCTTCATCTTCTTAGCTAGCTTGACCAGTGTCTTTTCATCTTCTTCGACCGGGGAGCACGAGAACACGATGATGCGCTGTCGCTGGGATTTTTCGGACCGATGCTTTAAAGCGAGCTAAATAAACGCGCGGAGTCAGTACAAATAGAATGTATCCGAAAAAAGACTGAGATGCCGACTACATACAGCGGCTACCTGTATACTGGAGCTAAGATGGGCATTTCCGTGGATCTTAGTGCGGTGCAAGCCGGCCAAGATGGCGCCAAAGTCGGAGGTAAACGTCGAAAGAACTTCAGGACCCTTTCCGCCCATACTCATGAGACCGACTGCTGACTGAGGGTGTACGCGCATCTTGGCGGTGTGAATGACGCTGACGGCGTCGATCTGTGCTTGCCATCGTGTGGAGCTGAGAAGCTGTGAGCGGCGGGCCGACGGATTAAGCTGGGGAGGAAGCTTACGTATAATCACCATTTCTACTGCTTTCGCTGTTGTCCACACTGTAGATGGTGGGTTAGTTCACAATTCTAGAGCTATGGAAGTGGGCGATGACGAACACTATCATGGTAGCTTCGAGTGACATCTTGGCGGCGGTCTATCGAGATTATGAACCGAGTGATAGGAGTAAGAAAGATCAATATACAAGAAAATCACAAAAGGGAAAGCTCCAGAGAGATTGTGGGAGCTTCGTTGGGTAGGAAAAAGATGGAAAAGCGAATAATGGGATGGTTGTGGTTTGATGAGGGAGGGAGGTGAGAGTTGGAAAGAGGCTCCGATCAATGTCACCACACTTGCCCGGGCACTAACCACAAATTAAGTCAGCGCTTGTTTATCCCCCCCATAACATAATATCCATCACTTTACTTTACTTTCCCACTTCCGCTTCTTCTTCCCAACTCTCCATCCCTTTGCCCTGCCGATAATTCCCACTTTCTCCCCAACACAAAATAACCATACCAGATCGTAATCTACTTCGCTTTATTATACATATATAATTCTTTTTCTCACTTTCGAATCGGCTTCCGAAAACTAAATTAGCCATACATAATAATGGCTTCCCTTACCTCTAAACGGAAATCTCGCGACGACGACGCGTACTCCAACGATGCAGCTAGAACACCGACAGGCAGTCCTCCAAAGAAAAGACTTCGCATTTCGCGAAACCAAAAACAAGCATTGATTGACAATTTGCAACTGGAGAGTATGTTTAATTGTCCACCGAGATTCTCAATGCCTTTCTAACGGTATCGCAGTTACCGACCGGGCTCGCAAACTTCGTGCGCAATATGCGCTTCAGGCAAATGACCTTCGGGCTCGAATTGAAAGACGTATCAATCGGATTCCCATCGCTCTTCGGAAAGTGAACATGGGCGAATTGTTGGAAAAACACAATGCCGCACTGCGGGCCCAGCACGAGAATGCCTCACCAAGGAAATTTATCAGTCCCATTAAAGGAACGCGTAACTTCGCCACTCTCCCCGTTAACCACGCAGCGTACAAGGCTCATGCTGCAAGCCCCAGCCCTCGTAGAACCAAGAGACAGAGGTATGGCTGTCCCATAGATGCTTGTTCGACGCAACCTTTACTGACCCTCAAAAACAGTCACGACGGTCTTTACTCTGATAAGGAGAATGCCCCGGCGGCAGGTGAACAGCTTGATGTTCTTAAGAATCCGAAAAGACGCGCTAAGCCAGGTGCTGCAGCTGGCACTTCACGCGTTGTTTCCCAAGAAGTTAGAGGAGCAGACTTCAGAATTCTTTCCCCGAAATCATCAAATTCCAGGACTTATCCTCAATCGCCACTTCGTGCATCTCCCGAAAAACCCCAGAATTCACCATACCTCTCACGGCCGGTGCCGACGCTGAAGCCTTCTAGTCCGCTCAAAGCTGCTCCAGCAAGCTTTACCGGGTCTCTGGAAAACGCCCGTCTTCGATCAACCAAAGGCACACCATCCTCATCCGCAATAAGCAGACCTGCTTCTCAATTATCCAAGAGACCAGCTAGTAGGGCCACAGGCGCTAAGACGGCCACTCGGTCGCCCTTACCCAGACCCGCAACCCGCCAGCTCGAGCGTCGAGGTAGTGTATCATCTACTACCTCATCTGGAACTACTGTGACAAAGCCGACGAAGACCGGTGCGAACGCCCGAAAGGTGACCGCCGCCTCAACCGCCAGCTCCACCGCCAAGAAGACAGCTACAAAAAACGCGACGACAGCAGCAACTGCTAAGAGAAACGTCGCTTCGGCTACAAGAAAGACGACTGCTCCCGCAGCTGAAGCCCCGACAACGGGACGAAGAGTCTTGCGCAAGCGCGCTTAACTTTATAATGTCAATATCATTTATGCGCATACTAGCTTGCAATACAGTTGAATTTGCAACGAGGGTTTATCACGGAACGGCGTGGCTTTATTTTGGGCAGTTAAAAGCGGGTCTATCGGCGTACTACTTTTTTATTACCTCAGTTAGGTTTCAGGATTGGTTTGCGGTTACTTATTGCTTTAACACTATTGATTCACTCTGACCTATGGTCCCTGTTATTGAAATTTGCCTTATCTTTCAGCTACACCTACTTGTAGCCAGCCAGAATACACAATGAAATCATGCAACCAAAACACAACTTAAAATTGCACTTCACAGGACTACAATCACAGACAAAGTGTATTTCATGAAAACCTTCATCGAATTACTCTTCAGTTCTACCCAAGTCCTGCTATTGGAGATTTAGATTACGGAATATAGAAATATAGGTTATATTGATGGCGCTTTATTGAATTTCTCCATATAGACAAGTCAACGTCAATCAGTCATCCCATCATGTACTTCTCTATGAAAGAAAAGACTCCAAACTCACAGTGAAGATATAGATTCTTAGAAGTTAACGATTGGTCTGACATAGTTCAAGTTCGTAAATTGAAGACCTTCTATCCATACGAGTAAACGCACACAGACCTAGAAAACTTTAACCCACAGTATACAATAGAAAATCTATTAAGAAATCCAATAAAAGTCTACAATCAAACTAAGTAGATTATGGGGGGGGGAGAAGAAAAAAAGAATTCCCATCATTCACAGCTGTATGCAGACTAAAACATCTTTCAGATAATAAGATGTATAATTGGCTAAACCAAACAGACACTTTCACACACAAACACGGGAACAAAGATCAGCTACAAGTAGGCTGAAACACACACACACACACACACACACACACACACACAAAAAGCTGTAAAACGGGGTGAAAGGGAGGAGAAGTGGGGGGATGTTAGAAAAAGAAGCAGAAATAAAAAAAAGAGACTCAGCACAGGTATCTTTGCAGCCATATTGACTGGCTGTAGGAAGCAAAAAACCAAACAAGATTTCCCTCATGACACGGTCAATAGGGTGGAAGAAACAGGACGTTCATTTCCCGGGTGGATTAACTGGGAAGAAGGACCTGGAAAAGAAAAAAAGAAAGAAAACAGTGCAGGAATGATCGAATACATATCCACGCTAGGTTTCAGTTTCTGATGCAAGGATGTGATGGTGGAATAAGGACATTCAGATACCAGAAATGTGTATAGCAAGTAATTGGGCAGATTGGGATACATCCCCCTCCTGGATAATAACCAATTGTTTCTCACCAGGGACAACAGTAATATGCAGATAGACAAGGAGCTCACGCGCATAACAACTGACGGGTATTGCGCTTTTTGAAAGGCAGCGAATGAACCGGTTAGAATGGGCGGATGCAAGAGCATTCGGTGGAGGTAATCAACAAGCGCGAGCTGTTTGACCTTAAGTCTTGAAATTATGTCAATGCGAGGAATTAAGAAGTAAAGAAAAAACTCCATCCAATCCTGTCAAACCAGAAGAACGCTGAACGGCCCAATATTACACCTTGTAGTATTCAGAGCACCCAAAAATAAGGAAAAGGGGAATTGATGGACATAAGTGTCCCAGGTAGGCAGATCGCCAGAAAATAGAAAACATAGCGAGACAAATGATTACCCGGCAACTCCCATGGGGCCTGCGCCTGGACGCGCTCTGTAAGGTAGTTGTTGAGTCTGCGCATCTGGTGACATCGGATCCTGCTGGCTACTATTGCTAATGCTCCGTTCGCGGTTGTTGCTTGTGGCGGTTGGTACTAGCTCCACACCACTAGGCGGAACACCGCTCGTGGAATGACCATGACCAGGGGGAGCTTGCACATGGCGTACAGAATTTTGCATTTGCACAGCCGCATCCTGAGATGGATCTGTTTCGATGCGCGCAGAGGTTGCCGCATTTGCTCCTCGGTTCGCATTTGCGCTAGTGATAGTGACTGTCTCGCCACCATTGATGGGTCGCTGGGAGAAGCTTCCACGTGCAATATCTCCATATCGCTTCAAAATTTCTTTCGTTGTGACTTCAGAGTTCTCCTTTAAGAAGCTGGTATCCGTAAGAACCGATTGCAGATCCTCGGGGATCTAGATTGCTCACATGTCAGTGTATGCATCGTGAATACTTTATCCAAATGAGTAACGGCTTACCTCGCACATAGTGTCATTAAATGTGATAAGGGCATTGATAGCCTCGATCGCCAAGAAACTTTCGTCCACAGTGCCGTTCTTCGCATTTGGATAGAGGATATTAGGTGTCATGACAGTTGCAAGGTTATGGATATCCATTTTACTTCCTGTGTCCTCATCCACGTGTGAGAAAGATGATGTCCAGTTTAAGAAGGCGAATAGGACTTCCATGGTATCACGGTGAGCTTTAGGAAGCAGGCAACAGGCGAGATGAAGCACACGCTTCTGCTTTTCTGGGTCAGGAAGTTCTGTAAAGCATGTAAGTACAAAAGGCCTCAAATGCCACCTGAAATAGCAAAGCTGAAAACTTACTCTGAGAAACCACAAATAGCCGATGGAGTTTAAACGTCAAAAGCGGGTCAGGCATCTCGCGTAAGAATTTCTTCAGAAGAGCCGCAATTTGCACGGGGCTTTCTTTCGTCAGATCGACTGATTCATACTTATTGTCGATCAAGTCAGAAACCTCTTTAAGCCGCCTGATATTGCCATTCTTTCGGAAAACACCCTCCACGGACATGTCCATTTGTCGCATGGCAGACACAGAATCATCAACCAAAGCAGGTACGCGAAGCGCACCTGGTCCGACGCCATGGCTGGATTCCGTGCCCTCCTTTTCGACAAGGAAATCCAAGCTGACACCAAAGACACCCTTCTTTTTTCCAACCTTTTTGCCTTCCTTGTTGAAGGCGCGGCCGAAAATGTTCCAAATCGTTGGCTTACGAGATTCAATCAATGAGAGAAGCTCCTCCAAGGTGAAATGACCATCCAGCAGAGGTTCCATAGAGAGCACAGCGACATGCCGTACAATGAAATATTCCAACGCAGATAATTCTGAGAAATATCTCTTGGCTCTTCCACTCTGCTCAATAAGGTGGCGCTCCAACCCGGCATCAGATACACCGCGTTGATGGCCATAATTGTATTTTGGAAGCGGCTCAGTGGTTCCGACAAGCTTGGTGCCAGCGTGTTTGTATGCGTTGGGGCGTTGCTCTTTGGCTTGCTCAGCGGCAACGATCCTTGGAATGTCATCCAAGGTGAGAGCGTCCTGGTTGCCAAACGTCAGCTCAGTAACCGTCTCGCCGTTCGCATCCTTTTCTTCTACAATTTGGAACCCGTGACCCCGAGGATCTGTGCCTTCACCACCAGATGAACCTGGTCTTACGCTCCGCCCTTCCGGCCCGTCAATGATTCGCGATGCCCGAGCCTTCTTATAAGTGGTCGACAGAGTACGCTCGTTCCTAATTGATCTTAAACGTCGCATTTCACCGACGGTCTGCTCGAGAGACGATTCCTCGGCGCCATCTTTGCCCGCGTGTGAGTATGATTTCGATCTCGTTGCTGACCTACGAAGTTCACCGCTGGCAGTAGCTTGATGACTGTCACTTCCATCGAGTGATCTAAGATTCGCATCATCTAAAAAAAAAGTCAATGGTGGGCATGCAAGAGAGCATCTCGCCATTTACAAACGTACCTGATGCTGGAATTGTACCTCCAGCCCGGAGGACGGTAAGGAGCCGTGCAAGAGCAACTTGTAGCAGAAAGACAAACTGCTGGAGCTTGGACACTCGAGAAAAGCCACTTTGTGTCTCACGAGTCAGGCCCTTTTCAGAGGCACAGTCGTTACAGTAAGAGCGTTTGTCTTTGGGACTCCATAATGCATCTTGCGGAGCGACGGTCAAATCTGCTTGACATATTGTGCATGTCAGGTGTGGAGGTTTTACGTGCCACCTGCTGTCGCCCAACTTGATACATTCATCATCTATTGGCTCTTTGCAAGCCGCGCAACAGTCGGACAGCTGATCTGCGAGTATATCGACCCCTGTCATCAAATCTGCAGTAGTCGCTTCTTCTTCCAAGGGTCTAAGGGCTTCGAGATCCCCAAGATGGTCTAGAAACTGGTGTAGACCCTCGGCGGTCTCTGTCTCTCTTTCCAACTTCAGCGCGCCCTGCAAGCCGATACGGATGAGGAGCTTCAGGTAGTGAGCAAGACCTGTCACTAAAGAGAGAAGCTCCTGGGTGACACCGAGCTTCCGAACGCCAGTCTCCTGAGTTTTCGACAACAATGCGAAGAAAGCAACAATCTTCTTACACAAAAGTTTCGCCTCACGCCCGTACGCAAGATCTAGATGATAAGCTTAGTCTCTATCGCAGGGTATTTTGTCGGCGGGGG
>ML742420.1:0-18943 GCA_009193465.1 Aspergillus avenaceus
TTCCTCCCCTTCAGTTCTCCGATTCCGATAAACCCCCTCTACTAGTAGCAGCCTTCGCCCTGTCTTTCTTTCCTCCCCTCCCCCGAAAGCTCCATTTCTTCCTTCTTCCCCTCCATTCCTCACTCTTCCTTTTCCGTCTGTCTTTTATATCTTCTTATCCCCAGATCGTTTCTCCAGATTTTTCCTTCTCTTCCCCTCTTCCTTTCGAAGCTTTTTGTGTTCAACTTCGGTTATCTCGGGCCACCTGCCTATATTGCCAACACTCCAGAGTTCACTTCCAGATATCATCCTGGCCTAACTGTTATCTCTAACAGCTTCTTACTTCTCAATTGAAGAGTAACCTTTCTTCACATACAACGGTTACTTGGATTGGTTATATTTCATTTGAATTTCACTTTGATCGCAAGGCTTGTGATACTCCTTGCGGTATCAACTAGTTAGTCTGCGCCAAGATCAAGTCTCCGTGTCGTCGGGTGGTGATCGACTCCGATTTACCTTAACCCCTGTTGCGACGAATTCTAATTCGCCTCGGCTCTTCTTCGCCCCTTCCGAGCGTGCTCTTAAAAATCCAGTTGTGTCCCGCCTCAAGTTGCTACAAAGTTAGGACGAGGTTCACATGCCACCGCCGGCTTCTTCAGTAGATTTCACCAATCTGCTGAACCCCCAGAGTAACGAGGTTGACTCGACCCCCTCCACCCCTGTGGATAGCAACAAAACTCTCTCCACACCGAACAGTGCTCAATCAAACTCCAGCATGACCTCATCTGTGAGCCTATTGCCTCCCCTTATGAAGGGTGCTCGTCCCGCCACCGAAGAAGTGCGACAGGACCTCCCCCGGCCTTATAAATGCCCTCTCTGCGACCGCGCTTTCCACCGTCTGGAGCATCAGACCAGACACATCCGCACGCATACGGGTGAAAAGCCTCACGCATGCCAGTTCCCTGGTTGTACAAAACGCTTCAGTCGCTCCGATGAGCTGACTCGCCATTCGAGGATCCACAACAACCCGAACTCCAGACGGAGCAACAAGGCGCAACATTTGGCTGCGGCAGCAGCTGCTGCGGCCGCCGGTCAGGAGAATGCCATGGTCAACAACGCGTCAATGATGCCTCCGCCTAGCAAGCCCATGACTCGGTCCGCACCTGTTTCTCAGGTCGGGTCACCGGATGTCTCCCCTCCTCATTCTTACTCAAACTACGCGGGTCATATGCGCTCTAACTTGGGGCCATATGCTCGCAATAGCGAGCGGGCATCTTCTGGAATGGATATCAATTTACTCGCAACCGCCGCATCTCAGGTGGAGCGCGACGAGCATTTCGGGTTTCACGCTGGCCCACGAAACCACCACCTTTTCGGCCCGCGTCACCACAGTGGCAGGGGTTTGCCATCTCTATCAGCTTACGCTATCTCACATAGCATGAGCCGTTCTCACTCACATGAGGACGAGGATGGGTATGCGCCCCGCGTCAAGCGTTCGAGGCCCAACTCTCCTAACTCGACTGCCCCGTCTTCACCCACATTCTCACATGATTCGCTCTCCCCTACCCCAGACCACACGCCGCTGGCTACTCCTGCCCATTCTCCTCGATTGAGGCCCTTGGGTTCTAGTGAATTGCACCTACCATCGATTCGCCATTTGTCACTCCACCACACCCCTGCTCTTGCCCCAATGGAACCTCAACCGGAAGGTCCGAACTACTATAGCCCCAGTCAGGGCCATGTTGGACCCAGCATCAGCGATATCATGTCGAGACCTGATGGAACACAACGCAAACTTCCAGTTCCCCAGGTTCCGAAAGTCGCTGTTCAGGATATGTTAAATCCTAGCACTGGGTTCACATCAGTTTCCTCGTCGACGAATAATTCCGTCGCAGGTGGTGATCTGGCAGAACGTTTCTAGTTGGCCATTGCTGTGAGATCCTTGATCGTGTAAAAATTTGTTTTCAAAAATCTGTCATACGCGCTACGAAACGAATAGACTATCTGTGCATTTACAGTGTGGGCATCCTTGGTGTCAGGTGATTGGTTGCTTCTTTTGCTTCTTAACTATTTTGCTTTTTTATCTCCTTTCTGAGTACATTTTGCGGGGCGTCCTTACTAAATAGACGGCTGGGATATCTTGTGGTTCCTTTTCTTTTCCTTTCTCTTTTTTCTTTTCAATAATTCTCCCCTTTTGCCTTCACTTGTGAAAAAAAAAATATATATTCCTCATAACCTTTGTTACATCCTACTGGGAACTGGCTCTACAGCTCCAGTTCATTTTGTCTTCTCCCCTCCAAGGCTTGAGTCCTCTGGTAATTCCTGGCTCCATATACATTTCATTCAATCATGTCTATTTCTTCTCTTGGGCCTAAACCTCTACCAGTACGAGATGGTTTTACCAAGAAAATAAAATTTCAAAACGGTTCGATAAATTATAGATCTTCAAAAGAAAATAAACTACACTTCTACCTACTTACATGTCGGACTAAGCTTCAATAAGTTTATATTTATGGCTTTTGCCATGTGTTTCCGAAACCCAATTCAACACTGCATCCACAAATGACATCTCGACAAGCGACATGCATCTTGCATAAGTCACTGTGATTCCTTCATGGGTTGGGTTATGGTTGCAGATGTCATGGGAAAGGGAATGACTACTATATCGATAACCAGTTAGTGTCAAGAGAAACTAGTTTATTGAGACTTCTTGAAGGTTTCTCATTGCTACCTAGGGCTTCGATCATTGAGTGAGCCGTAGACGTGGCCCTAGTCATGGGAAAGCCTACTTGATTTAAGTTGCTTTTTCTTAATATCAAGATTTTACGTTTATTTTTATTCTTATTTATCTATTTATTTCGATTAATTGAATGAGCATTGAATCCAAACTGGGTAATTAAGTATTCCTTTTGTCCAAAAGTACTGGCTGTTCAGCCTTACAGCTCTCAACAATTTCCAACTTTCTTCTCTTTTACCACATCAAAAAAATCCAGACCATATGAGGCTTGCAAGCGACCTCATGAAACGCCACCGTAGTACAGGTACGCAGTTGAAACAGCTGATGCCTTTTTTCTAAATCCCAAGGTAAAGAAAATCAATAAGATGACATTCTCCTTTCTCCCCCCACCAACGAGTTTCCTTGAGATTTGTGTTGCCCCGCTTTGGTGCATGGATTCGATAGTGCGGTCGCAAAACTGTTAAATTAATGGCCGATGCTGCTGCTCCCTCACTCGCTGCTCACAGACTAAACATGTGGGAACAGGATCGCTCCGTTATTTTTTCAGATCGTATTATATCTGAGTGCATTGCCGGCACGAACATCGACCGCCAGAGGTCATTCTCTCCCACACTAAGTGGTTCACGCTTTACCTTGGACGCAGCAAGTACGATGTCTGTCTGTGGTGGGAGTGAAGCTGTAGCCGAAACCATGCCGGCTTCCATGGCCGTCCCGTCACTATCGAGCGATACTGCATCCGCATTATCATCGTCGAACTTATCTTTAGACACACGATGGGCAGAAGGCTTCACCGGTCAGGATATCCTTGAGGATGATGGTACGGGGGCTCTCGTTGTTCCAACTCATCTTGCGCGTCACCACCATCATACATATACTTGTTTGTTTTATATCTTGGACTGCCATGACACTTTCAGCGATGTGGAGCAATGGAAGATTCATGTGCTCAGTCATTTTCGTACTCACTCGCCTCCACGGACAGCCCGGTGTCCTTTATGCCCTAGGGAGCGGTTTCACGACACGTCCGATCAGAAAGGATGGGATCGCATGCTCGAACACGTCGACGTAGCACACTATCAACAGGGCCAGACCCTGGCTGGCAGCCGACCTGACTTTGAATTAATGCAGTATCTTTATCGCTTGCGAATTATCAGTGTGGAGCAGTTCAAGGTGATGCAGTTACCGCCTCCACCGTCCAGCCCGGCTTATCATCGCTCGCAAGAGCCTGTCCGGGCGAATATTGGCTCGTCGGATGAACCGTACTGTGCTCCATATAGTCGACGCCGAGAACAAAGAATGCGAGGACAACGTAGAGGGGTGAGTGTGGGATGACCCCGTGGTCTTTGTATAATGGCTGGTGGCTCAGTGGGAGCCATTCACTTTACACTTCTCTTTCTCTTTGATCCAGACTGATCCGAATTGTCTGACCTGGTACTTTTTTCGTGTCTTTCTATGGCCTTCTTTCGACTCCCGCGTTCCTGCAAGAGAAGATAGAAAAAAGACTATAGTGGGATTCATAGGTTTCAATTTCGAGACAGTATCTGAAACAGAGCCAGCCTTCTTCAAAGTTTCAAACACCATTTAGCTTGGGAGAAACTGCAAGAAATAACAGTCGCCTCGGATATAGAGTAGTGATTTTTGTAAGAATCAAGTCTTAGATCTTTTAGTGTAGATGGATAGTCTTGGGAGAATGTCCAACTTTCATTTAATAAATCATCTTTCCCCCCGTATGACTAGTAATTTTTGAGACTGTTTAAACGTCAAGAATAGTATCCATTATCTATAGAGATTGTCTCAATGGTTATTAAGAGATGTATCAATGGTGTCATACCAGAACAAGTCCCGAGAACAAACAGGACAAACACCCGCCCCCAAGTAAGTTGCGCATCCATATTCCAATCGCTCATTCTCACCACCTCGAATTATTTCAAAAACACTACGTTGCTTAACCGACTCTGTGCTCACTGAATAGGCCGCCATCGCAGAATGCGATTCTTATCTTTCTCGCACTGCCTTTGAAATCATCCCTCCAATTTCACCCTGTCGTATCCAGTCGCGCCTCAATTGACGAAACGCTCCCCCCTCCAACCCCCACCAGGATTCAATTTCCATAAACGCTCGTGTTGCAAGAAACAAAAATGGAGCGACTCCCAATTAACGATCATGCTGGTGGCCACCAGCAAGGAAATGCTCCGCCAGGGTTTCCGCCGCAAAATAACCTTCTAGGACCGATGTCGCATGGTCCTCCGCAATTGCCCCCGCAGATGTTCACAACCGCGGCCCAATTATTGGATCTGACGGATAGTATGTTTGAATAGCTTATCCGTGTACATCGGCTTTGATCGACTCCCTAGCCGGATGTCTTGCTGTGGAATGGATGTTGACTTTCCGTCAGAAAAACTCGTCCTCGTGCTGCGGGATGGAAGGAAGTTGATCGGAGTCTTGAGAAGTTGGGACCAATTCGGTATGAAATAATTGCTTCTACTTCAGTCTACGATCGCTGGTCTAATGCGATGCCCTTTCTCGATTTTTGCAGCAAATCTTGTCCTCCAGGATACTATCGAGCGAATGTATGCTGGGAACCTCTACGCCGACATCCCCCGGGGCATCTTTCTGGTTCGAGGAGAGAATGTCTTACTTCTTGGTGAAATTGTACGTTACCTCTACTGCTCTATATGTTTCGAAGCTGTTGTTTACGTTCCGGATTGAGTATGGGCTTACAATGTGTTCTGGACAGGACCTTGATAAGGAAGACGACCTCCCGCCGAACCTCCAGAGGGCCCCGTTCGAAGAAGTTTTCCAACTGAAGAAGCAAGCAGACAGTGAGCGGAAGACCGGCGACAAGAAGCGTCAAGGTAAGCTACAGGGTCTTGGCTTCGAAGCTGAGCATAGCGGAGAGATCCTGTTTTAACATAAATGCGGGGGGATTCTGTCGGTCGGTTACTGTCTGGAACATTGTTAAGGTGCTGGCACAACGATCGGACTGAGATACTGGTTGCCATCGGGGGGGGGGGGAAATAGAGTCGAGGCGACCGATCTCGAAATGTGATTGATCTGATATATCGAGGCGAAGAAAGCCATGCCGAACCGTTGCCGAATCCAGGCTTGTTGTCTCTCTTGGCTCACTACAGTTATGCCGGTTTGGCGATGGAAACCGCAGCAATAGCATTTATTTGAGGCCCAGAAAGCCTGACTGCTATTTCTGTTAATGGAATCGCTGGCACCTTGACGTGCAGTGTGTATGATGGCTGGTAAAAGAATTTGGTTCAGGAATGTTTGAAGAGGGATAGAGATTAGCCTGGTCCGATGATTGGATGATAAGCGGACATGTCTGACGATCCTGATGTCTCATTACGCTTTTGATTTTCTTTTTCTTTTTTATTATTATTCTCCTATTGTTTTATTCACATCAAACGAATTCGGAGTTCGTGGTGGGCGATTGATTGCCTGCATACTCTTATACTCGAATATCCACCCAGTGGGCGAAGACTTCTCTTGTTCAATCAATAGTTTTGTTTATTGGGAAGGAAACATTAGAAGAAGTAGTGTTTAATTAATATATAAAATACAGAATACAGATAGGAATGAATTAATAGACAGAGAGAGAGAAAGAGAGAGAGAGCTTATCGATAGGGTCCCGCTAAGAATCCCTAGTACCTTTTTTTTTTCTGGTAATTTTTTTTTTTTTTTTTTTTTTTTTTTTAATAAATACGAGTTGTTTTTTTAGAAAGGGCTCGTCTGGATAGTAGAAAGATATCGCAAGCAAGGAGGGCCTTTGAACTTTAATAGCAACATTGATGCATTGTTACACCTTCCCTTTTGTACCAAAAATTTCATTTGACTAAAACCTGGGAAAGAAAAAATACAGAAAAGAAAAGAGAAACAAAAAAAAACCTCCGCCTCGACCGCAACTTCTCTTTTCTCCTCTTTCTCACCATTCAGTCAACAACTTTCTGAATTTTTTATACCTTCTCACCTGCCTGTCGGTCGATCCGTCTTATCATGGCGACCCTGGCGGAGAAGCTTGAGAGAATTAAATCTCCCAAGCTGCAGAATCAGCACCATGTATGTTGTATACTCCTCCCCCCCCCCGGCTTTGTCTCTCTCTATGTTTTATTTTTCTCCCAGCCACTTGAAAAATAAAAGACAAAAGACAAAAGAATAAGAAAAAGAAAAGGTCAATTGCTAAACTTCTTCAAAAGACAGCCGTGGTGCTTTCTGCAGTGGAAGATACTCTCCGCGATCAAAAAGCAGACTTTTCCCCTACCGCCTATTTTGCAGCATTATTGGCTTTACTGTCTCAATCTATTTCCGCCGAACAGGGCATTGTCAATAAAGATTTGGCGACCTCGGTCGTGTACCTTCTCGATATCACCACAGCCTACGCCCCCGCACCGATCCTTTGCTCCAAGTTCTCCCAGATTCTCACCAGTCTTGCTCCCGCTCTGTCCTTGCCCGAAGTTGAAGCGCCGCTACTCAGACCATCGATCGGCTGCCTCGAATCCCTGCTGATTTCTCAGGATGCCGCCGCATGGAGTCTTCCGCATACCCAGGTCAGCCCGCGACGGGCTGTCGCCGGATTATTGAGTCTGGCGGTCGACCACCGTCCCAAGGTGCGCAAGAGGGCTCAGGAAGCGTTGATTAAAGTCCTGAAGAACCCACCCCCAAGCCCGTCGCTGGATCACCCCGCCGCGGATATGTGCGCGGAATCTTCTCTCCGGACGCTAGGCGACAGTATCGCCGCCGCCGCTAAGCAGAAGCGTGGTCGCAATGACCCTCACTCGCATAACCAGGATCCACTGGTCATCCACTCTCTCCAACTGGTGAAGACCGTCGCGACTGCGTCCGGTGGCTGGCCGAGCAAGAAGATTGAGCCGTTGTGCGAGTTGTTGATGAATGCGTCCCGGTCGAGCAACGAATATATCACGATGGGCGCCTTTGAGGTATTCGAGGTGATTTTCTCCAGCATGGCCGACGAATTCTCGTCCTCAAAGCTGCCTCGTCTCCTGGAAGCGATCTCCGAATTGAAGCCCGCGCAAAATGACTCGCAGCTGCTCCCTCCTTGGATCGCTGTCTTGTCGCGTGGTTACGATGTGTCGGCGCAGATCAACCCCGAGGATACGTTCGAGAAACTTCCCGCCTTGTTCGACATGATTTCCAGCTACCTGGCATCTCCTTCGAAGAACATCCGTGTGTCGGCGTCGGAGTGTCTGATCTCTTTCCTGGCTAACTGCATCCCCAACAGTGTAATCATTGAGCCTTCAGTATACGATGAGAAGACGCTTGAAAAGTTGGCCAAGGCCGCGACCGATCTGCTCTCCCTGAAGTATCAAGCCGCTTGGGTCGAGGTATTCAACGTTTGCTCGGCAATGTTCGACAGTTTCAAGTGGCGCTCCAGTCCGTTCCTGGATGACATCGTGAAGACCGTGGGAGAGCTCCGGAGCAACGGATCCTTCCAGGGTAAAAAGGAGGCCGATCAAGTTCTCGGTAGCGCTATTGAAGCGATGGGTCCCGCTGCCGTTTTGGAGATTCTTCCCTTGAACATCATCGAGCAGAAAGCTGGTCAACCAGGCCGTGTCTGGTTCCTTCCCGTACTTCGCGACCATGTCACCAACACGAACCTGGCACATTTCCGCTCCGAACTTGTTCCTTTGAGCCAAGCCCTGTACCAAAAGGTGGTGGACTTCAGTGCGGCAGAGAAGACAGTCGAGACGAAGATCTTCGAGACCCTTGTTCAGCAAACCTGGTCCATTCTCCCTGGATACTGTGAACTGCCTTTGGATCTGACCGAGTCATTTGACCAGAGCTTCGCAGAGCTTCTCTCCAACGTGCTCTACAAGCAGGCAGAGCTTCGTGTTGATATCTGCAAGGCCCTGCAGAATTTGGTTGAGTCGAATCAGGCCATCTTGTCTGTTGAGTCTGAGGGTGATGACCTGGTCCTCCAGCGGAGAATCACCAAGGAGGCCGCAGCGCAGAATCTCGCTCACCTCGCCACTTTTGCTAGCAACTTGCTGGCTGTCCTTTTCAACGTCTACAGCCAGACACTCCCACACTACAGAGGTTACATCCTCCAATGTATTAATTCTTATTTGAGTATTGCCCCAGAGAAGGTTAGTTGATATTGTCCATTCTATTTTGCGCTGTACGACTAATCGTTTTGCTACAGGAGCTCAATGAGACATTCACACGTGTCACCTCGATGCTTGAGTCTTCAATGGTTTCGGAGAAGGAGGAAGCAGCCAAACAAGGTCAACAGCAGGGTGGCTCTGGCGACAAGATGCCGCCCACTTCCCACACACTGATTGACCTGGTTATCGCCATGTCAATCTATCTTCCTCGCTCTAGCTTCGCGAACCTATTTGCTATGGCTGCTGCTGTGCTGAATGGACATACCGGTGATCAGCAGCTGATCAAGAAGGCCTACAAGTTGATTCCCCGACTGGCTTCGACTGAGACGGGCATTGCCGCTCTTCGCGAACGAAGCTCCGAACTCCACACTCTTATTCTCTCGACAGCCGACAAAACGCCAGCTTCTGCTCGTCGCGACCGGATGCTTGCCATCCACGAGCTCATCACGTACCTGCCGACATCCGACCTGCATTTCATTCCTTCTATCCTTTCTGAGGTTGTGTTGGGTTGCAAGGAGAGCAACGAGAAGGCCAGAACTGCTTCGTTCGACTTGCTCATCCACCTTGCGAAGAGGACTACTGACTCTGAGCTCAACCCATCGGGCACGGTCATTCGCAACTCACTGGTGCCCCATATGCCCGACAATGCCCCGGATGCTCCTGCGACCATGGAAGAATTCTTCACCATGGTGTCTGCGGGTCTGGCCGGTAGCTCTCCCCACATGGTTGCTGCCTCCGTGACAGCACTGTCCCGTCTGTTTTTCGATTTCCACACCGAGATTCAGCCCGCTGTACGTGGTGATCTCGTCCAGACGGTGGAGCTGTTCCTTACCAGTAACAACCGCGAGATTGTTCGGTCTGTGCTTGGTTTCGTCAAGGTCGCTGTTGTGGTCCTTCCTGATGATATCCTTCGTGCACGCCTTGATTCGTTGGTGCCCAACCTCATGGTCTGGAGCAAGGAACACAAGGGCCGTCTTCGCAGCAAGGTCAAGGGTATCCTGGATCGTCTGATCCGCCGCTTTGGCGCCGATATCCTCGAGCAACTGGTTGGGGAAGGCGACCGTAAGCTGGTTGTGAACATTCGGAAACAGCGCGAGCGTCGCAAGAAGAAGAAGCAGGGTGAAAAGGATGACGAGGATGAAGACGAGGAAGAGGCTGCGGATAACAAGAACGCCAAGTCTCAATCCTACGGCAACAACGCTTTCGACCGTGCTGTTTACGACTCGGACTACTCGGACTCAGACGATGACGCCAGCGAGATCGACGTTGACGAACACGGCGCCACTCATGCCATCAACAAGGGCGGCCGCAAGGGCAAGAAGTCTCAGCAGGGCGAACAGTACATCCGCGAAATGTCCCCCGAGGACAACCCGCTGGATCTTCTCGCCCCTGACGCCCTGGCCAGCATCTCAACTACCAAGCCCAGCGTCCGGTTCCTCAATACAGGTCCCGGCTCCCGGCGCAAGCACTCCGCCAAGGTTGATGCAGATGGTCGTCTCCTTCTGGGCGACGACGATGCCGAGATGTCCGGCGGACTTGATGGCGACGCCGCTGGCGGCGAAAGCGCAGTCAACGCCTACGTCGCTGCCGTTAGCGGACCCGACGCCGTCCGCCGTGGCCAGCGCGGCAAGTTCAAGATGGCCCAGGCCCAAAAAGCCAACCGCAGCGGCGGCGGCGATGATATGGACGTCGACGAGAATGACGAGCCCAAGGGCAATTACAACCGCAATAACGACAGGCAAGGCCCCAACCGTCGCGGTCTGGGTATGCCCAAGACGCACGGGCCCAGTGGAGGAATTCAAAAGCGGAGGAACATCCGTGGTGGCGGCAGTAGGGGCGGCAGTAGGGGCAGCGGTAGGGGCAGCGGTAGAGGCGGCGGTAGAGGCGGCGATAGAGGTGGTGGTAGAGGAAGAGGAGGAGGACGATTCGAAAACAGGAGATAAAGAACAAAACACACCTCCCCTCCTACAGAAAGAGAGAAAGGAGGGAAATTTTATGCACATTCCCACCCCCATCAACACACATCTATCTACCCTATATTTTTTTGCCATCTTCAAAAAAACAAATCACCATGAATTGACGTTGATGAACAAAGGAGACAAAACATCTCATGAGTATAAAAAAAATTCGGTCCTTCTTATGGAATGAATGACTGTTTGATCTTTCCAGAATGAGTTTCTTTCATTACGACAGTCTTGCTTTCCTAAAAAATTGTTTCTTTCTTGTGCATTGATTCACTTCAAAGTAAAGATAATTGACTCTTTTGGTACCTAGGTACTATTATTTACTAACTTTACTAACTTTGTTAGGTTTTCTGTTTTGTTTTTGTTTTCTCTTTCTTTAATCTTTTTGTGATATAACTATCCTTGGTATCTTTATACCCTTGAAGTTGCAATGAATGTATATATTTCGATCTTGGTTATTTTGGTTACTAATATATGGGGTAAAAGAAATGTAGGGTTTTTCCTTGACTGAAACTTGGGGTAAGTATATATACTAGTAATTCCAAACAAAAACAAAAACAAAGAAGTAAACCTTATGACATGGGAGTAATGGAGAAATGTCTTTGTTTCTGAATTGAAATGATTTACCGTCAGGGACGGGAGTCCAGAAACTCTATTATATCATGATCTAGAACCACTCTGCAGGAGAAGGAAAAAAATTTACGATGAAACAATTGGATGGATATTAAAATTTAGAATTCTAGATGAATCTAAAAAATAAATAATAAAAAAATAAAAGCGACTGATCACAAGTGGTCAGGGACAAATAAGGCTAAGTCAATAAATAGGTAAATAAAGATTAAAAAAAGAAGAAACATTGATGAGACCAGCCCGGGTATCAATTCGTGTTCGAGTTAGATGTACAGTACAGCAAATTTCTTGATTCGTGATTCGATGATGATCCCTGTTTGGCCTGCACATTAGTTGGAATACCGTATGGTTCGGTTATTCCTGTCAGGAGCCGTGCTCTTCTCCACGACACACTTTGAACATTTGAGAAAAAGTGAGAAATAATGAAAGATGAAAGAAAAAGAGGAATAGAAAAAAGCAAAAAGAATACCGCTCCTCGCGCCGATGCGACCCTTCTGAACTCCTATACATTGAACCATTCAAACACAGGGTTCAACCAAAAAAAAAAAAAAAAAAATGGAAGAAGAAAAGTCCTTCGGAACTCATTCCACATATCCCACGCGTTGGTATCATGTCAACATGAAAGGATCAAATAGCCCAAGACGGGATCACGCTTAATAACAAGAAATTGGGGGAGAAAAAGACGCCGCGAAACGTTGATAGTGTACAGATAGGCGACTAACGCGGCGGCTTTCGGGCCTTGCTGAGCCATATCTGCCACCATTTACAGACACCGAGCACAGCGGCACGACCATCGTCCTTGCGCTCAGTGCCGTCAGGGTTTCCCATGATCATGGCGAAAACCCAGAAAAAGCCCGCGGTCAAGGCAAGAAGGAGGAATGCAACGGATAGAAGAGATGACAGGAGCAGGACCGCGATCAAGCCAAAAATGGAATAGTGCTCACATGCATCTGTCAGCGATGATTCATCTTGGTCATTACATATTGACTGCGTTGGAGACGACCGCAGTGACGACGGCCGTCGCAACCCAACCAATCGCTCGTGAATATGTAATTGAGGCACCAGGAGATGGCATAGCTGGGCGCGAAATGATGTCGCTCGGAAATATGGAATACATGAGCCAATGCGAAGCGGCAAGACAAGGATAACAAAGAGGAGACCGAAGATGGTATATAGTGACGCGCAAAAGGAGAAAATGGGGACTGGGATGGATAAGCGAAACTACAGATTCCGAGCGGTCAGTCAAATGAGTTATAGAGTTATCAGCCGAAAGGGATGATCCTTACTAGCATCACCAAAGCATCCTGTCCGTCCTCCACCAAAGGTTCTTCGTTATGAATGGCTCGTTTCTGAATGCGGGTCGCGGCCAGATGATGATTGTCGGACATATAGGATGAATGATCTGTCCAACTCCCACGGACACGCTCATCTTTACGCACTGCTCCACTGCTAGACGAAGTCTGGGTCAATATGGAACTGTTTTCCAGAGAAGGCGAGGATACGAACGTCATCGGAGCCACGGCTGGCAACTCAGAAGCCGGATAGATTGATTCCATCGGGGTCTGGCGGTGTGAATGATTATGAGAGTGCTGGGAATGCTGACGAGTATGCCGAGAAGAGGAAGTATCCCATGAATCAGAAGGATATGGACTCGAAATGGAAGTTCCCGCCGAATTGGGTTCTGGTTTACGGGTATCATGCCCCTGCTGGCGAACACGGTCAGGCAACAGTGGCGGTGGCTCCGGGGATAGGTGGGTTTCCGGAACAGAATCGTGGAGGTATGCCGTCACGCGGTGGTCATGGCCGTGGTAGTACGCAGGAGAATGGGACATCTCCGGGTGCCGCATGGTTGAGAAGAGAAAGTGGGAGAGACGGTGGAGAAATCAAGGGAGTGACCACGGTTGGTCGCCCCCTTCAGAAATGCGGCGGGAGGAACACAGAGTGGTACAGAAGCGTACACAGAGCGACAAGGTTATGCTCACCGCATGGCTCTCAGCGCAAGGGGCATAACCTCATTCAAGGCAAACTGACGATCTTCCCAGTAAGGTGGGGAGGGGAATAGTAAACAGAGAACCGAGGCAGAGGTAAGGGGAGAGAGAGAGAGATAAGTAAAATCGGAGGAAGGAGGAGCGGACAGAAGGACTTATAAGAAAGCCATGGAGAGTAGGACAGAGCGGAAACCCAAGACCAAGAACCAAGAACCCAGGAGGAAAAGGGCAGTTTTAGTCTTGGGGAGGGAAATTTAATGCAGCGGAAGGGGAATCTTGCTGCTGCTTTTTCTTCGCCGCCAAGACGCCCAGATGCCGAGCCCTTGGCACGGACGACGTCAAAAGACTGTCACCTTGTCCAGACCAAAATTGGTGAGAACTTTGGTATAAGGAAAGTATTGAAAAGTTAGAGATGGAGTCAAAGTGGAAACCTTCGAGGGAGGGGAAGAAAAAGTTAAGTGAAGGAATGACGGGTTGAGAAAGAAAACCCGTGTCTTTAGTGAGATACAACATATTGGCAGGATTGTTAGAGTATCTGCTGTGTTTGTGTAAAAAAAAAAAAAAAAATTAATGGGAAAGAGATTATTACAGTAGTAACAGTACACGGATTCATACGGCCTTGGGGTTGTGCTTTCCCCTTTTCAGTCATTCCGCCAAGATGCCAAGATCATGCGGGGATTTTTACGGGGCCTACGGAGATTATAATTGGTTGCCTGGACAAAGGAAAGTGTCTATGATCCGCGTTCGGAGGTGGATGAGCATCTTGGCGGTATTACCACCAGATCTGGACTGGTAACAAGTTGCCTGATGGTAAGGTTGTATTCACCAATACATTTAGTCAGTTTTGGTATTTTGTGATGATCCTAGAATTGTTTCTGCCATTGTTGGTTTCTCTTTCAATTCCATAGTCAGAGACATGCATCTGTGTCAAAGGAGGTGTTCGTTTCATGTTGAGTCCCTTATCTGCATACGAACTCTCTCTCTTGCCGCTTTCCCCTTTTCCCCCAGTTGCTACTGAAAAGGGATCGGAGAATAATACACGAGCGAAAAGAATCACAGTGTTCTAAGGCTGAAACTCGGGAACGACTCACTTTTTCCCCCCAACACGCGCCGAGCCAATTGCCCAGAGTCGCCGAGAGATTGGCATCGTCTCCCTATCAGTCCCATTTCCCGATTCTCTGCAGTGGGCGTCGTGTTCGCCGTGGCGCAGTAGGCGAATCGACAATTACATTAGGTAACTGTCAAACTGGATGTTATTTCTTTGTCTTAGACATCAGACGTGGCCTACTTGAGATCGACCTCACTAATGTGGTCTATCCATTGGGCCATGGTCCCTTAAAAGGACGGAACTCCCTGTGCGATCTTCTCGACCCTTTTGAGACCCTGATGGGGCTCTTCCATTTGGCCCTTTAAATGAGTCCATTTCCGGTTGCCGATCCTTTGAAAGAGTTGACCAACTTGGCCCGTCAGATCTCCACAGCTGGAAGGAAAGTGGTTATGTGGCGCTCTGTGACATAGAAATTAACCCCCTCCACCAGACCCTTGACAAGATTCTTGTCCTTTTTTTCATTGTTACTAGTCGCTCTCTGGGCAGCGGCTACTGTTGGCTCAATATATCTCGCAACCGATCCAGGCGTCTTGGCCGTGCTGCCGAGAAGCCCCCGACAATCATGACAGCTCTCTGACTCGTGGCCAGGAACAAGTTGTCATTTGCCCTGTCCACCGTTATTTGTGCGAGTGGCTGGAGCGGAGTCTTGTCTGGGGAGGCGGGAATGACCGCCCAGGATCTATAATATTTCTACCGACACGATGTGTGTATCACGGAGCATACGTACTCCTCTCTTGGCGGGTAACATCTCGAGTGTTGACAGCACGGACGGCTGAGACTTTTCATTCACACGTCATGTGTGAGCCACAAAAAAAAAATAAAACATAAAAACAAAAATTAGATTCTTTGTGCATGAAGTGTAGGCATATCAATTTCCGAAACACCTAATGTGCGACTTAGTTTATCTGCTCCTAACGCACACACCATCAGCCCACATTAGATTAAAAAACTCGGGTAATCTCATTAATCCGACAGCCTTAGCGCCGAGACCAGACAGGGTGGTCTGGTTAGATACCCAACCGGTTCAGAGAACAGGGTCTTCCGGCCCTGAGCTACATGAGTACTTACTATTCAGAATGCGTCGATTGGCTCCGATGGAGGAGATATGGGGAGGGGAAGATTTCCCTTGAATAGCCGATCATCGGATCATGTGCTATGATATCTGCACGTCCAACTGTTCAACCTTAAATTACTTTCCAAACTGTATAATTCAATTGTCACGATGGATTTTCAGTGCCGGTTAGCCGAATTACCTTGGAAATTGTCGCTCATCTCTTCCTTTACCCCACTTGTGGTCATTCGGGTAAGAAAAATAAAATATGAAACGCCTCTCAGCCTTACCAATTTTGAGATATAGCTTTTTCGGTAAGGAACAATATATGATGTTCACTTCACTGCGTCCGCTTTGTTAGATAAGGTTCCGTAAGTATTTCAATAGAGTTATGTATATCTCTCTCTTTTAGATTGTACCTAGTGTAATGATATCATCATCCTCAACTTGATACTTATTACACCCAATTGCCCCCTCGGCTCTTAGTTGAGAATGAGACCAACGGCGATAACTCCGAGCGGAAGAAACGTCAGCTCGGACATAACTGGGAACCGAGGCTATTCCTCGTATATGAACGGTGGTACGTAAGTATAAGCAAGCGTCGGGGTTGGACCAGAAAGATCATCCGCTAAAACGATACATTTACACGTGTTATTCCCGAGCCCTTACAGTCTCCTCAGGCGCGACCAGAGTCACTGTAGGGGGTAGCTGTGCTGAGGCTGTAAGCAGTAGGGAGTGACTTGGACACCTCAGGAATCCGTTGGCTATTTATAAATCTTCAAGCGCCTTCCTCCTCGTTACCACACTAAGTTAACAACGCTCTATCTACTTGACAATCACACACACATACCAGTTAACTTCATTACTTCAATCCACATACATTATCAGGCAAGAAATGCCAAGAAGATTAATATAGAAAGAGGGGATACGAACAATATGTTCTTATTTCTCTCATCATTTATTTAATTATTATTATCTTTTCGTATCATTAATACTAATATATGTAGAACTTTTAAATAAATCTCACCCTCCCTGCATGTTGTCATCAGCGATATCTGTTTACTATGTTTATCCACTCACATACCACGACCGCCGAGTCCACATGCAAGGAGGCAGTGGAGCCGATAACACATCAATCCGCATCTCCCCTGCATGTGAGAATGGATAAACGAACCCACCGTATAGCAAGTTTGCATAGCCCAGATTTGACATGAAGAGAAAGAGAGAGACTCGATCTGACATGATGTGACACGGCAAATGTCAGGTCCCATCAGTGCTTTGTCGGTGAAAATCTATAGAAGTGGAGTAGTACCGCCGGGAGAAAAGAAACTATTAGTCCAATTAACTTTATCTAACTTCGCTCCAGATGCCCGAGGAACCAAGCCGATGAACGGTGTATGTGTCCCGAGGGATGGTCTGGATAGCGATTGGCGAGTCAGGGACATTCTTTGACATGTAAGACCTTCGGGTTGGATGTTCGTTCGTTGCTGGCAGAACTTTTGATCTTCTTTACTTTACATTTGGCCACTGTTGGGCCGCGAGATGCGAGTCAAGATTGTGGGCAATTGGGTAAGTAATCTGATATGTGACTCGTATGCTCGATTTATTGACGCCATGACAAAACGTGTCAGATTGAAGGCCCAAACTGTCGTGTTGTCAGAGTTCTATACGCGGGCTTTCCCCGGTCTCTCATGACTTGCGTCGAAGATTTGTATACCATAGCACTGGTAGATCGAGATTCGATGGATCTGTACTGTGGGGATTTCCCTGGGCATCATTTTTACTGTGACACGCTCATATGATACTGTCTCTGCACTGAGGGTACAGCTATTACCGATGGTTGATGCATAGGTCATCTCGGAAGGATCCAGTCGATTGCTCACCATAACAGCTGTCCTCTAGAAGTGCTGATCAACTCACATGACTCTTATCTCCATACGGAAAAGACTCACATTTCTGCATGGCGAACTTACAAGCTCAAGCGGCATGTATCCCAAACGTTTATAGGGCTAAACCACAAGCAGGAATACCGACTGTCTAGCATTCCGATCCAATTATGTTGGATCCTTACTCCCACATTCCTCCCAACAATAATGTGGGATATGTATAGTTGGTATGTAGGTAAACGCCAAGAGGGTACAACAAACATTCCTGACCGGATGTCAGAAATTTTATCTATCGTGGGACATGTTTCTCACAGCCTCAACGGATATTATGTCCCGCCAAAAATATAGAAAATACAAAATGAAAATAAAGTAAAAGTAAAATTGCCGGTTTTAGATTTGAGTATTGGACAAAGAACATCTGGGCTAAAACTCACTTGAATCTTTTATGCGTACAAGTTTTATGGGGACACAAAAACCCACGCCGCGGACTCAATTAGTGGAGTTCACACCGAACCCGATACTTAACGCAAGGACCGACCCGACCGGGAAGGCTCATGCCCTGGTAACTGTCAAAATTCAATAGTGGGTGCAGATCCCTGAATCCTCAAGTGTGAATTTCTTTTTTCTATTTCACAATGAAGGTGTTTGATCTCTTCCATGGCACAAATATCTATCAGAAAATAAATAAATGAAGTAAAATGAAAGAGAGTAGAGAATGTTAACAGCCCTTGCCAAGGAACTACATGCATCCCTACCCACACGCAGGCAGCAAGCAGACACAGACAAAACAACTTCAAAGTACCACAGGATTGCATGCTGTCGTGTAACCACATTTTCTTTCTTCTTTCACTGAACAATGACGCTTGAAATGTCCTTGACATATTCTTTTTTCCTTCTATTTCGTTCCCCCCCTTTCTTTTTCTTTATTATTATTATTATTTTATTTTTCTCTTCCCAGATCTAGGCCATCCAATAGAACCGGACAACCTGGGGTATTTGCACATTAACTAAAAAAGTAATCACCGCTACCTTCCGATTCCAGTAACTAACTCTGTTTACATCCTTAAAACAACAAACACAACAAAGTACTACTAACAAATCATCCCGACCCCTGCCAAAGTCGCACAGACGGCTGTAGTGGTTTACGCGAAGAGTCCTTTAACCCCCCCACACTACTCGTACAGATGCAAATGCAATGCATTGCAGTAGGCCAAAGCAGGGATGTTAAGGGGGAGTAAAGAAAGAATACTCATCCTTGCCGCTGGGGAAGTTGTTCTGCACTTGGTAAAAAAAGATAAAAAGCTTAAGGTTGTTGGGGTAGGACTTGTCGTGCATGGAGTCTGATTTGATTTTAATTTCTTTTCTTTTTTTTTTCTTCTTCCTTTGTTTTTTTTTTTTTTTTTTTTTTTTTTTTTTTTTTTTTTTTTTTTTTTTTTTTTTTTTTTTTTTTTTTTTTTTTTTTTTTTTTTTTTTTT
>ML742421.1:0-18941 GCA_009193465.1 Aspergillus avenaceus
ATCACAGGACCCACACGCAAGAACACTTCGTTGGGGGGAACAAAAAAAAAACCTCAGAGGCTAAATACCGATTAGATAACAGTATTGTTATATTCAAATTAGAGAAGAAAAAAATAATAAGTAATACAAAGATGAAAAGGAATGTAGGAAGAAAGGCAAGAGTGGGGGGGGGGAAAGAAAAAGAAAAGAAGAGAAAATAAAGGTAAAGGGAATAAATAAATAATCAGGTTTAGGACATTATCATGTATACCTCTATTCTTTTCTCCCTAATATTCCACGTTATTTTAATTTATATAGAGAGAGAGAGAAATAAAAACAATGGAACACTGCATGGATACATTCACACAATACCAATAATTTTATCACTAATGAGCAATAGCGACGCCTGCCTCGTTCGCCTGTGAACTAATCATCTTCTTGTAGGCATTAATAGTCCCATCAAACTTGGTTACTGTTCCTTTGTCACAAACCCATAAATTAGTGCAGACATTCTGTAACATTGTCACGTCGTGAGATACCATCACAACACCACCCTCGAAGTTCTGTAAAGCCTCAGACAGGGCATCCATACCCTCAATATCCAAATGATTGGAGGGTTCGTCGAGAACCAGAATATGAGGGTTCGTCAACGACAAGCAAGCAAATGCGACACGAGACTTCTGACCTCCAGACAAGAGTTCCATCCGCTGAAGTCCAGTCATACCGGTAATACCAAACCTGAAATGTGTAGCAACCGCTAGTTAGAAACTGGAACCGTGGTAGGTAAGATGACAAGGGATTTTACGTACGCTCCAAGATGTCTACGGTACTCTTCATCTGTCTTTCCTGGGTATGCCTTCGCCATGAAACTCACTGCGCTGGTTGTTAAATCGAGGGCATCGACGTGATGCTGAGCAAAGTACCCAATTCGCAAGCGCGCATGTTGCGAAAGGAGCCCTGAAGTTGGCTGAAGTTGGCCAGTCAACAACTTCAGCACCGTGGTTTTACCAGCACCGTTCGGCCCGACAATACCTATCCGAGAATCAAGCTGCACATCAAGGTCAACATTTTTTAGAAGAGGGCTGTCCTTGGAATATCCGAAAGCGACTTCAGACATCTGTATAATAGGAGGAGAGAGCTTTTCAACTTCCGGGAATTTGAAATGTACAACATAATCGCTCTCTGGGGCTTCTAGAACTGGCATTCTTTCGAGCTTTTTGATTCTTGACTGTGCTTCGGATGATTTCGCCGCATTGTACCGGAATTTATCAATGAATGCTATGATCTATTAGCCACATCTCGCGTTTAAACTTAACCCATTATTAATCACCAACCTTGCAGGTGTGCTCTCTCTGCCATCTGCTTCTCGTATTCGCGCTTGGCGTTTTTCTTGCGTTCTTCCTTTGTCGCATAGAACGAGTCTACGACGCGTTAGCGAGCTTCCCGTTAAGAACTCAATATGCAAGTAGACCCACCGAAATTGGCTCCCTTGTAATAGTCTAGTCTCTCGGAATGTTGGTGTACAATGTCCGTGGCGACCTCATTTAGAAAAGCTCGGTCGTGCGATACCACAAGGATTGTACTTGGATATCCTTGCAGATAGTTAGACAAAAAGGTGATGGATGGTACATCCAACATGTTAGATGGTTCTATCTCGAATTAGTATTGAACTTGTCCGCAATAGGCAAGTAACCCAGGCATACCGTCTAGGAGGAGCAAGTCTGGCTCACAAAACAAAGCTCGCGCCAGGGCCAATCGCATTCGCCAGCCACCGGAAAAGGTCTTGGTAGCAAAATGCTGTCTTTCTGGTGAAAACCCAAGACCGGCCAGAATACTGGCAGCACGCGACTCGGCTTTATCCGACTCCATTTCCGATAGCTTGGCGTGGATATCACTCAATGTTATATCTAAGCCTTCTCTCTCGTGGTCGAGTCGGGCGGCATCTTTCGATGTATCTGCCATTGAAGATCTCTCTGCCTCAAGGGCAGCCAGTTGCTTCGTAATTCTCTGGAATATCGTCAGTTTTGTCAATTATACAAGAATCGATAATGTGGGAGAGTATGAAAACTGACATCTTGATCTGCAAGAAGGCGCTTGCGCCATACATCGGCATCCAAAACTGCTTGAAGTGCTGGGGTATCATCACCCGTTATCTGGAGGCCAGTTAGTCTTCTTTCCGGTGAGGTTTTTTATATAGTAGAAAGTTGAACGCCAGAGAGTGTAAACTAAAGCAAGGAAGGAAAAGAAAAGGGAGTGGCTTGGTATGCATACTTCCTGTTCAACGTGAAGGATCGAGATGTGACTCGGAATTGCGACTTCTCTACGACTTAAAGCGCGCAGAAGCGTAGATTTACCAATACCGTTCTGTCCAACCAGACCATAACGACGACCATAAGCCAGGGTAAATGAGGCGTCGGTCAATATACGATGACCGCCAACAGAGATATCAATGCTGTCGACCTTGATATCTTTACTCTTTGATGCTGAATCCGAACCTAGCTGGAGTGGATTGACAGCCATGAAAAACTCTTCGTAGGACATAGTACTATCAGGCTGGTCAAGGAGACGAGAAGATTCATATTGCACCATCTTCATTTGCTTCTTCTCCTGTTTAGCGCGAATCTTCCGTTCTGCCTTTTCCAGCTTCTTGCGATCCACACGCGACTCTATTTTCCTACTATTGGCAGATTCGAGATCGACATTGCCTCCAGCAAGTCCCAAAGTCGAAGACATGTTTCTTTGTGAACCAACGTTGATCGCCTGGTCGAGCTTCTTCGCGGTAAAGGGCATCTGTCTTCGCTCAGCATCGACGCCGTCAGATGAACCCAAAGAAGAAATGTATTTCTCCACTAAGTTGCGTATGGCTTTTTCACTCTGGTCAGAAAAATCACCCGATGCAGAAACGAGAAGCTCTGTGACCAAGTCAGCGGCCTCCGCCAGGGGTGATGGAGCACTGGTATCCTCAACGTATGCCCTCGAGGCATGTGTCAGGTATCCCTACTGTCCATTAGTGTCTTGTGTCACAGTTTTCGAATTCAAGCAATTATTTACCACTGAGTACTCAGAGACTACATGGTCAAGACCTGGGATCTGCGACTGTAGTTCCGCCTCCATCGTAGAAACGCTAGAAACGAAGAACAAAACTACCTGAGCAGAAAAAATGAGAGTCGATATAGAACTAGATGGTGACTGTCATTAGATACTTAAAAAGACTCCTGAAATGTGACTTGGATTTTGTTCGATCAGAGCTGCTGTTATCTTTTTTTTCCCCTCTCGGGATGTTTGATTTTGGCGGAGTGGCAGAACTGTGGATTCGGAGCGGTCTCGGATTGGCTGCCGAGTCCAACTGTGAACAGAAACAGGCATTCCAGATTATCGAGGGCGGGCACCCTTCCATACCCAGGAAAGATACTCGCAGTAGTATGTTTGGTCCACCCTCCAGACAATTAATTGTTGATACTCCGAAGTATGTGCATACATACAGACATTTATATATATACACATCACCTGACGCGCTTCGTATATCTAAACCCTCATCTTGAAGTAAGAAACTTTACTGTATCTGGGAGAAATTTAATCTCATCATGTTTTGAATGCATGACATATCAGGTTCTTCATCCAAATGCGATGTAAATCCTAGATAAAATTACTGCTATCTGCCTCCTGCAGTTACTAATACTTACAGAATAGTTCATTAGGGAAAGCTTATTGTCATGTTTACATACGCCGTAGACTTGCACGGGATATCTACAACTGTGAATGGTATCATATAGTAAGACAAAGCTTAGTTAGAAAGCAGCACTAGGTAGTAGAACAGGTACGGTTGAGACGAGGTAGGAATTTGTTTATCAATCCCTCAGACAACACAGGAACTGAGGGTTGGCATGACAGGTACTAGTAATTAGTCCTTACCTAGGCTACTAGGGGTTTCAAATTTGGATGAAAATACATGGTACAGACCAAGATAACAATTAAATAGTGACGAACAGGTAGCCTCGAAAATACCCGTCAGGCCGGAAAATATTGTTGCAAAGATGATCATATTCAGATACTCCTATGATCAACGTTAGGGCAGACTTGCTAAAATACTAGGTAACTAGTAGACTAAAGAGACCCTGGAAGGAGATCCTGTGAACTTTTGTTTAGGGATGGACCTAATCTAATAATCTCTTGCCCGCTATTGATCCCGAGGACTGATCCGCATGTTAATTAAGGCAAATGAAAGTTTTGCGTTCCTGCTTCTAATAGTCCGAAGGTAGAAAAGAAGTAGCCATGATCGACAGCAAGGGGGTTCAAACAAGGGATGAAGCTTGGAATATGGGGGGGTGGGGGGGAGCTTCTTAACTGTAACAAATTCAAGAAAGGCTTATATCTTATATTAAGAATGAACACCCAGTAGACAGATAAGTGTTGGTCCAATGGGAATAAATCGATAGTAATATTCCTCCTATCTTGCCACCACTCTTACCGGGTAAAGATAAAGAGAAACAAAGAAAACAACGATCTAGAGATATATAATGAACATACACACACCTGAATATGAAGTACATACTCTTACTCCGTATATGATTAAATTAGCCACTATTAGTGTTTTCCGCCGCTTTAGCGTCTTTTAATCGTAATTGTAAGCTGAAACGACTTTCATTCATTTTCTTGTTTTTCTTTCGGATGGAGCTTCCATTTCATGAGACCCACCCACCCATCCACTGAGCAGACCGACAGTTCAGGTCGGAAATATTACCATTCAAGAAACTCGCAGGCCACGTTCCATTCCGAGAAAATGGATCTATCATTTGGGATCTGCCTTCGGAACTGCCAAATAAGCTTACCACCATACCGTTGGCCCGGCATTTTGACACTTGAATGATTGTTGTCGGTTTAGTCTCGTTTGCGGACATATTGAACTTCTACCAATTCCTACAAAAGATTCAAAAGGAGGACTAACTATATGTAAGGTTGAATGAAAGTGATACCTTATATAATAATCAAGGCCCATCGGAAAAGCCGGTTAGTATGAGTATGAGATCATTTCTGATCTCTGTCTTCATTTTTTTTTTTTTTTTTTTTTCGCGAGATCCCCCTCAATAGATGCTGTCGAGGGTCTTCAATTTACCTCTCGTTTCTTCTCTGGGTGCGCAATTGAATTCTTTGGACTAAAAGCATCCTACGAGGGATTCACCAGGCGCCTTTTTTTTTTTTTTTTTTTTTTGGCGAAGAGCGGGAAGTCTACTTCGTATTCTTCGGTTCATTTTGAACTCTTTCCATTTTTTGAAGATAGTACACACAGAAACTACCCATCCCGCTTAGTATCCTCCAATCTCATACTTGGGGTCCATAATCCATTGTCGGAGCATAGGGAATTCATTTTGGAAAAGGCGGTTCTGGCCGGAGTACGTTGTAGGTGGTAGCGCTATATAAGATCGTAGTCTGACGATCGGTGATCTCACCATCGTTAGATATATATCTAGCTCGAATTCTTGATTCTTCGGAACCATCAGCGGGAAGTACAATCCGACCCTAATTTACCCCCGTACGTTCAAATACGCTGTACAGAGTACAAATTAGCCAACCCTGCGGTGTGGGTTCCTTACCGCCTCGATGTCGTTTTTTGTTATTAACCCCGTAATTTAGTTTGTTATTCATACAGCGTACATTCAATTCTATTTATTTCATCTTATTTCATAAGATAATATAATAGATAACTTTTTTTTTTTTAAAAAATTTATTTTTGTTTTTATCTTTTCAATCTCAGAACCCAAACCGAGTCATTAGGGATTCTTCTAACTTCCAATAGTTCTGAGCAAATTCAAGAGAGCTCATTCAATGGCTCTTTTTTTTATTACCCCATCCTTGCCTTTGCGTAAGCAGGGATTAATTAAGTACTACTAGGAGACTAGGTAGGTACCTAATCTGAGATACCCGGACATTCCTAGCTCTGGTAAACCGATCTGGACCAATCATTAATCCGTAAGGGATGATATGAAGATAACAGGGGAAATTGGGGAGCTGAAAGATCCTTCTTTAGATCCATAAGAATAGCTTCAGGGACCTTGTCATCGAACAAGATGCATTTCTGTCAGTTTATTACAGAGTATGCATCCTGCTAGTGCTATGCCTCCTTCCTGCAGCTAATTATGGGTCGTCACAATAATTAACCCCTCCCTTGGAAGGGGTTTGTTTACTGGAGGTAATGGTATTGGAATGTTTGTCACTCTTGTTTTAAACAGCACGAGGGCAGATAAAGGCACCAAGTCTACCAAAAAATAATATCCATATACTGAGCGATCACTTGACTCTTCCTACTGATCGAATTCTAGTAATTCAGTAAAACTACCGCCTGCTCTCTAAGTTTACCCGTTGAGTGGGTGTTGGTTTCAATGGTACCAACGGTTTGCATCGTTAAGTTTTTTGGACCGGAGAATAAACAAATTGATGATACTCCAGTCAAACCAAATACCATTTCTTCTATGTTACCTAAATCATACAACCTCATAAAAAGGGTTAACCAGGGTCAAATATCCGCTTTGTTTATTGTTGATCCCATGAAGACAATTTTGCCCTTGCCCACTTCATCACCTTAATTAATACTTTTGGATGGTTATTAAAGGATGGTCTTCAGTCAGTAACTATTAAAATACATTATCGTGTCGGCGCCTCTAGGTGGATATGTGCTGGGGGTGGGCACTTCTCCTAGCATGATCCATTCCTTTAAACTAGAACCAGAAGAACATGGCCCGTAGGTAGGCCAAAAAGTGGCCGTGTCCCACTCACACACCTTTGTTGATCAATAGCCTTTTGTTATTGTTATTGTTATGTTTTTTTTTTTTTTTCCTTTTTTTTTTTTTTTTTTTTTTTTTTTTTCTCTTTTTTTTCTCTTTTTTCCCAGATCCTAGCTGACTTTGGATAATCGGTTAGCTTTCATCACTGCTGTGACTTCACAAAAGGATTCATTTGTCTTTTCCACACGCACACGCACACAGCACCCCTCCTCGTTCTACTATATTCTTTAATTTTTAATTGTTTTCTCTCTCTTCCTCTCTCTCTTCTCTTCTTTAATTCGACTAGCTTCCTTTCCATTACTTTTCCCAACAGCCACACAACCCCCATCCCCACACTTGTGAATAGATTTGGCCGTGCTTGTCTTCAGGAATAGTCAACATCCAGTGGAATTCAAATCTTATTCAAACTGGATAGATCATTTCGACCTTCGATATGCTTCCGATTTAAATAATCAAGCCAGCTGATACTTCTCGTGCATGATAATGCAGATGGGATGTCAACTACATGTAATATCGATGTTGCTACTTTGAGCTTCACGGTGCTTGACACTGTTTTTGGCGCCTTTCAAGAATGGAACATGTATCAACTGTGAGTACTTCTCTTTTTCTAACCTTCTGTGTGTACCTTTTTGGTTCCTGTTGTTGCAAAAATTCTTGTCTTTGTCACTATCGTCATCCTTTTCCTTTATTGTCTGATTACAAACTTCTCTGTTCTTTGACAAACCGAGCGCTTTTGTTAACCCCCCACAAGACCGGTACACCTTGAACTTACTGGAATTTCTCATAATAGCTTTGTGCAATCAGCACTGTTGGTATTGCAGCAACCAGCTTCACTCTCGGTCGCGTAGACCGAGATTCACCTAAGCCGGCGCGTTTCCGAAAAAAGACTTTCCTTCTGCATGATCATTGCGCGCGCGCGACAGACCCTCCTCTGTCGCCATTTGCTGTCGACATACCCCCTAGATCTTCTACATTCGCGGTAGAAGAAAAGAAGACAGCGTCAGCCACCCCATCATTTCATTCAGGCGGTCTTGATCCTGTCGGTACTGGCCATACACAACCTGCAAACCATCAGAGAAAATCGTCCCTTGCAAGTCTTATACTGCGGCGTCGGGGTCAGACTTTATCAACCCCCCCGTTTCGTGTCGAAGAGGACTCAGCGGCTTCACATGCCCGACGCTTATCGTCTTCTTGGATGCGACGACTGTCATTTCAGCCAGCTAGCCGTTCCTCTTGTCAGAGTCCTATCTCCCCGTCATTTAATGGACCTACAAGCCCTCTCTGTTCGCGACCCTCGAGCCAGCGCCGAGCGCCTAATAAACTGGTCAAGCGACTTCCATCACACGCCTCAGGTGCCCATAACTCACTACCGCATGCTCCTCCGTCCCCTTCAGCAAACCCACTATTCCGCAGACCAGCCACAAGCCATCAACGGCCTGACCATCTGAGACATAAGGCGACTAATAGTTTAAATTTTGAACCAAGCCTTGTTAAAGATTCCTCACGGCCGGCTATCAGTGTCGATGTGTCTGGGGGAAACATACCTTGGCGGCCATACTTCATCTCCACCCCTGACGGCTTTACTGACAGGTTGGTCCGTAGGCTATCAACCGCAACCAAATCAAGAGAATATGGAGTACGGCGCATACACACTCTTCCCGATACTATGCCAGCTCTCTTACTAGCGAACACACTCACCAATAAGGTACATCTACCAGAGGCCATCCCGCAGACTGCGACCCCTGGTTCTCCCGTGCAGTTTCGTGATCCTTTCAAGACAAAAGACAACGCCTCGCGGCAGCCAGCAGTTCCTTGTCCTGTAGAAGGAACCGGTCTTCAACCATCGTTTGAGGATGAGGATGATCCAAAATCAACAGAAATGACTTCAGCCGGCGTGGGTGCTAAAACGTCCCATAATGCGGCGCTCTCCCGTCCGAAAAGGAGAGCAATCTCGACCCCGCTTCCGAGTATCACGAACCCGGAGGGAGTCAAAACGGAAGGAACTATCATATTTTCGCCACGGTCAGTACGAAGGCGTAATATTACTGATCCAACTATATTTCGACGCCCCCTCCCAGCATCACAATCAGAGACACTTCTGGCAACTGGAACCATGGGCTATCGGCGACAAATAGCTCCATCGTACTCTCGCGCAGATATTAATAATTTCCGGGAGAACGGACAACGTCCATTGAGCTCGAATGGGACGGCTTTCTCTACAATACATGGCCCATTTCGTCAGCGTCCCAAGCGGCATTCAATTGCCGCATCTGATCCTGCTTCAACAATTATTGGTTCCGATGACACTAGAATATTCACATCTGGTGACGAGGATGAAACGGATTTTTTAAGTGATACCGCTTTTGACTCGATCCGTACTCATATCACTACCAGCAGTAACACAGGCTTGCAGGCTCCTCGAATTGATACCTTGTTTGACAAGGAGTTGACCGCCGGTATTGTGGGCGAAGAGAAGTTGCACTTAAGGTGCCTTACCACTGACAGTACTTTTGATACACGACCATCTGCAAACTATCGTTGTCGTACTAACGCTATACTAAATCCCTTCGCGGTTCGATCCTGCGCGTCTCAAGAACACGATGTCCATGAAGGGAACAGTAATATATCCTTCCCGTCTGACCTAACAGATGACGATGGGGATGCCCGCAGTCTTGTGGCTGCCCTTCCGGGAGAAACCCTGCGTCAAGCTGGTCAAATGGAATATCAGAACATGTTTTTGAATAGCCATGGGATGTATGGCAGGCGTGACGTGTTAGCCCATCAAGAACTGGATATGTCGCCCAACCTTAATAAAGCAGACTCAGTACTTGACTCATGTCCTAAGATCAATATTTTTGATTGGTCTGAACAGACCAGGGCTGACCGTGAAGTCACTGGTTGTGCTGAGCGCCCACGCACTGTTCATGGAAAGCATGTGCCTGAAGTCCGGGGAAGTCGGCCGCCGGGCCGAAAAGCACCGAATGCGTTGCACCTCCGGAGTCAAAGTGTTCCGGTGTCGCGGGACAATGCAACTGCTAACGAGTCACGACAAACTTCAGGCAAATATGGGACTTGGGGCTTGGGTAGTAAAGGTGTCAGCGAAGACTGGGATAGCGATTTCGAATTTGACGATACTGATGAAAGCACCAGTGGGAGCATACTGCCAGACAAGAATATGAGCGCCATGATTGTCCCCCAGGCTATAATGGAACGTCAAGCCAGTCTTCATGGTCAATTTGGCCAGGTCCAAGAGCTAACCCTCCTCGTTGAAGAACTCAAACGCCTTCGGCACCAAGCCAGCTTTCTAGATATTGTCCATGGGCCCTCAAATGAATTGTGGAAAGAAGCAGAAGGTATCGTCAATCTGGCAACTCTTGATGACGAAGACAACGGCCCCTCGCCACCCGGCTCTCCTTCCTCTCTCACGTTCAGCTTTGATGATTCTGAGGAAGAGTCATCTAATACAAACGATGCTTCCAAACGAGCCAGTGGAGAGTCGTGGCAGGCTTCACTCCCCGAGCAGTTCACCCCCCCAAATCATGCCGCTACCAGCCAGGATCATAAGGAGCTCTCTACCAAGGCAAATTCTGTGCTAGATCTAATTTATAAACAAAGAATTTCCCATGATTCACCCTATATGGAGCCTCACATTCCGCGGTCAAAGAAACTTCCCTTTGATACAAGATCCCTCCGTGATCTTGTCGTCCGTGCTGGCGTTGTAACCCGCGCGCTGAAGGAAGTGATCCGCAAAGCAGAGGGTGTCGCATCGGAGCCCGATGGGAGCATGCATCATTCAGCCCCGCCATTCAGTCAAATATTTAATCAATCTTCTAATGATAATCTTTCGACTTTCGAGACTCGTTGTGTTGCTTAATCTACAACGAGCAGCAAGCTTAATGCAATGATTTAGCTCCTCGAGCCTTACCACGACTTTTGTTTGTGTTTCTATCTCAAAAGTTTCCAGTCCTTGGACATATGAGTTGACGTATGGACACACTTTTTCTTTCACTGGCCGATCACTTCTCTTTTTACATGTCTTTCATCGAGGCCGCCTGTCTTCCAGGAGAGTTTACTATCTCGATAGAACCTTTCCGTACAAGTGATATTAGCAGTTTTTTTTTTTTTTTTTTTTTTTTTTTTTTTTTTTTTTTTTTTTTTTTTTTTTTTTTTTTTTTTTTTTTTTTTTTTTTTTTTCAGTTTCCCTTTCATTTGTTGCTCCCGGAAAGCGTTGTGTTGTGTACGTCGGTGGCCATTGTCTAAGTACTTCGTTGCATTGTTTTGGCCTTTGCGGTTAGAGTCATCAGGTCATATTGTCGAGCCAGCAGTTGATTGTAGCTTTTTTTTCTTTTTCTTTACTTTGCTTTGCGTCCCTTTTTCTTCAACTTGATTCGATTAACCCCCTTTTCCCTTTGCTGCTTATAAGTTAGGCAATGCTGGTGACAATTGTTATGTGGGAAAAGCACTGGATAAACCAAACATGGATACGGATAACGGCGTGTATGTCAGAGCATGAGAACTATGTCACATCTAAAGAAAATTTCCAGATAACAGCGGGCGTAGGTGCATAAGTATCAGCTGAGATAATTCAAAGACTATTAAACTGCTTGGGTTTATATACGGCGTACCTTATATGTGTGTGGCATTGCCTAGTGCATCTGGTAGATTTAGTTCAGACTTCAGCATTTTAAATGTCCAGTGCAGAATCATATGATCATTAACAGCCAAGACATGGGCAATGTCAGGAAGGCAATCTATGCTTAGCCGGTACGGATTTTAGGCATAAAATTTAATTGGCTTATTGACCTTATAAGACGCAATATATGAAGCATGCCTAAATCCAATAAAGAAAGTCTAGATATCATATTCCGGATATGTGAAGCCAATAAAAGATATTTATTGATAGATTGGTGGGTTGTATAATTATCAGCAGATATCTAATTATACTCTAATTTTTTTTAGGGTTTCAATCTATATTTTTATGTGGAGGCCGGTCCGGGTATTTTGGTATCTAGAACTAAATACTGTAAAGGTGCTAGATTATAGCGATAGAATATGTGCATTTGTAGTGGATGTTTGATCGTTGGCTAGAAAGTCAGTTCTGGTCTGACTCTCTCCTTCTCTCTGCACAGGAGTAGAATCCCTCAGAATATAAGCGTTGTTGGTCATACATAGTAGTAGTTACACATTCTCAACCAACTTGAAGCAGTACACGGAGGTATGGTCTTCTGGGTTGAATTGACAGGCAACGAGCGGGGCTGGATGTGATTTCCTATGGTTCAATTCTGATATATGATCATGGCTACATAAGTTAGTAGGCATATCTTAAATTGGGAGGTCAGTAGGAGAATGGATCTCTCAATTCTGGAGAGAGAGGGAGATAGGTAGGGATAAAGAAAAGAAGAAAAAAGAAAACTGGTCCACAGGTACTGACACAGATCGTTTATCAGCATATGAAAATATGTATTAGTAGAGCACTATGGAAGCACATTCGATACATACTAGGTAAATTAGGAGACAGACGCCTTAGGTGGTAATTGTAATTTACCCATTACTAGGTTCACTTATGTATAGAAGTCAGGGTGGTTAGGTTGTATTGGTTGTATCTAAAAGCGGGAACACAAAATGATCAGAACTTTATGGAGATAGGATTTTCTTAATGGTATGATTGTACATATGTACATACAGTATTCTATCAAACCGACAGTCCTCGCCACCCTAGTTAATGGTAATATAACAGCCCTGGGTTTGGTTATATTATCTCAACTTACAGGTTTAAGTTGGTGACCTTTAAACTTCGAACTTCATAGTAGGGTTCCACTACCTAAGTTTAAATATCATACCTAAATGGGTATTGGGGGGAAGAGAGAGGAAGAGAGAGAGCAAATCCAGGCACAGACAAAAGGCTTGAGAATTAACATAAATAAGCTTTGAGATTTCGAGCTACTTTAAGTACGAAGGGGGTTTCCAAGATGAAAGTTTCACAACAAGCGGGCTAGGTCATAGGTAGAATAAGATATTCTACAATCAGGTATAGAATTATAAACTAGCCTCAGAAGTAGCGATAGTCAATGTTTAATACACTGATAACCAGAAGGCTGTTGAAACCAAATAGCGCAAAAAATTATTACCAACAATAATATCCAGCAGCTATGTTGCCAAACGCTCAACAAGTCCAAAAAAAAAAAATAGTTGATCCCTTGGCTATTCAATAGGTCCATAAGATTTCCAAACTTGCAACAAGTTTTCTGCTTCACGAAGGCTTAGAGGGTGTATGTATGTATATAAATTGAAAGGAATTAACCCCATATCCCCATATCTGGAATATTCGCAAGCCAGCTTTTGTTCTTTCAAACATCTAACCAATTCATTTTAGTGCGGAAGATTTGCTGGGAGTAAGGCAAGTTATGTCTTTATGATATTCTGATAGGCTTTGTAGGTCTTTGGTTAAGTGTAGATAGGAACACTTTGATCTGTATGAATGTTGTACATCCCAAGGGCCAGTAATTATAGTTTTCGTGCAGTGTTGAAATTCACCAGCTCCACTCTCTGTCTCGCTATCTCCTTTTTTGGGGGGGAGGGGGGGAGAAAACATGGCCAATGTAGAAATTTGACTATTTCTACTTCCCAGGCTATTCCGGATTTTATAAAATCATATAGATATATATTGAGAACATCTTAATTTTGGGACTTAGACAGACTAATGTGAGATTTTATTAGACAAGGCCTTTTTCCTTCCCTTCCGTCCTTTCTTCTTCCCCCCGGAATTTTGTTATAAAGCCTAGAAATCACAAGATATGACAATTCTTTAAGCCTTTCTTTCTTCATACCCGGGTTTGATTCTCATAGCCATATTTATACATTGTTATTAGATTGTGTAGCTTATGAAAACTGTCTAGATAACCATTTTTGTACCTCGATGAAGAATAATAATTGGATTCATCTGAGAAAAAATTAGTAAGTGAGGATTCAACAGCTCCTTAAAATATAATCGTAAAAAACGTTTTAAAGATTTGATGTTACCATAATGATCTGGAGACTTTTGTAAAGCTCCCGCTTACCAGCGTCACTCATACTCCGTACGGCGTACAGCGTATGCCTTCTCTGTAAATAGTATTGGAAATAAGTGGAGCAGGGGCTGATGTTTTTCTTAAGGGGGATATACGGAGTAAGAAACCATCCAATGATTGGTTATGACCTGAGCGGGTTCCTGACACTAAGGTCTCGGCGCCCCACAGAGCCTGAGGAGGTTTTTCTTCCCCCCTTCTCTTACGAAGTACAGCGTACTCAGGGGATCAAACCTTCAATCAAATAAGGCGGTCATGACGAGATATCCGATTCAAAATCGGTGGGACGGGGACTTAAAAATTACGCTAGTAGGCAAGACACGGTTGTCTACATAGACAAGAGGTATATACACGTACATTTGAATTCGAAAAAGAAAATTGTTGAAGATGACTGGGATATATTGAAAATTTAGAGATCAGAAGGCTATCAGCTTCGCTTCTATAATGTACTGAGGATTGTCCGGAACAATTCAAAGGGGTGGGTCTGTATAGCAGATAATTTTAACTAGGTAGAACAAAGGCTTTACAAATACGGAATAATCTAGGCACCTATTCAGTGGATTGAATACTTACGGACCTTATCATCCATCCATAGGTAAGGTACAGAGAGGTACCACCATCAACATGAATACTAGCCTAAATTTCCGTGCCCCAGATGACAGTACAGTTACAGCACTGTCATCGGCACTATGGAGTACTCCTAGGTTCGACTATGATACCGCCCCAATCTCACTCCACAGTTAAACAAAAGCACAAAACAAGCCATCTAGACCGCTGCTAACCTAATGCCCTCCTGGATAGTCTGCAATCTTAACTCTCTCCCTCTTCCACCCACTTTGGTCTCGTTCTGGCTCTTTCCTCTTCACCCTTTCCTTGTCCTTTTTTTCTTCTTTTCTTTTCTCTTCTCTCTTTTTTTAATTTTTTTTTTTTTTTTTTTTTTTTTTTTTTTTTTTTTTTTTTCTTTCTCCTCTTTTTTTTTTTTTTTTTTTTTTTTTTTTTTTCTTTTTGATTTCTTCCTACGCACCCCGCCATTTCCTCTCTGGCAATCGTTCTTCTTTTTTATTATTTCCCCGACCAATGTCCCCTAACAAGGGCCATTAACATTCATTTTATACATGTTTTGGTTTGGGGTCGCCACTTGTTGAGGGAGCTCTTTGGTTCCTGTTCACTCATTGACTATAAGTGCACTTCGGCATCGATTCTATCGTTCCCTCATCGGCTGCTCTCAGCTCATTACCCTCGATTATTCATCTCAACGGCTGATCATACTGTTTACTGCTTGCTTTGTTCTGTTACCCGATTCCATAATTCACTTGTACCCATAAGTGGTTTCTATTTGCTTCATCCGACACTTGATAGCTCATTAATAAATATTACAGAGGCCGCACTGGCTTGGTCTGTAGTACCTGACCAGCTGTCTGTGGCCCAGATTGTATTCCCTAGGGCTCAAGGTGATCATGCATTACCATCATTGGCATCGCGCTCACATGGTGATACACTCACCCCCTCGTCGACCAGATATTGTTCCTCGTCATCGGCTACCCTATATCGTACCTGAGACTCCAACCATTGTGAAACGAGACTCCGACCCTATTTCAACATGCTCATCTGGAGGCAGCTCGGGTAAATGCGAGAAGCCGACTAGCTCAACTACTACGACAACTTTACCCGTTGTTCTGGGTGCAGTGTATGTCTGGGACCCTTTCACAAGAAGATTGTCATGTCCTTATTTGAGGTGTATTTCGGCCGTTAATTGAAGATTAGGGTCCCAATTCTCTGTGCCGTGGTCGTTTTACTATACTTGCATCGAAGAAATGTGAAAAAGCTCCGGAATGAAGATGCCAATGACAAGCATAAATCACTAGATTTCGGGCTGGATCTGGAACCTACAGGAGGGAAGTCAATGCGGCAAACTGAGAAACCGAACGGGAACCATGCCAAGGGAATCTCTCTGGATATTGGGCCGAGCCCATATCTTCTCCCGCCAGGCTTACACGGTTCCCGAGATTCTTTACATTCGCTTTCGAGATCCGTAGGTGATGACGACAAATATCGACATGCAACTTCTTTTATGGGAGGCGACAATGCATCGGTTAGATCATACCCTAAAGGACCCCACGAAGACGCGTCAAGCTTTACAGGCTCGGCCAATAAGCGAACTCTCGGTGATGATATGAAACAGGGACTCCTGCGAAACGCTCAGAGGATGTCACGCTCAAGTCCACCGCTCTATGAATACCCTGAGCATGAAGAACAAGATCTGGCTGCTCACAACGCGCAGCCAAATATGGGCTTCGAGTTCGATTTGCCTCGAAGCCCTAGCCCGGTTCTAATTCCCGGGGCCCCTATAATAAGGGAACCAGTCTCGGTAGCGAATGGTGCTAGTAGCGGCATTGGCGATGAGGACAAAAACAGTGGCCGTGCTTCCTTGGAAACTCCAAATGCTCTGTCTCAGGGGCCCCAGGCGACACCTAGAATTTCACTTCCATTGAGTGATACAGCGAGCGACTACGATAATTACAGAGACTCTAGCCCGAGCATTCTAGCTGCTAATATTCGGGTGGACAGCGCTTCGGACCACCCTAAGGGCCCAGATCATCAAGCTACCTCTACACTTCCAGAAGAGCCGTCGGTGGTGCAGCGCTTGGCCACAGATACTCGTCGTGACACACGGCGGCTGACGCTTGGGTTGCGTCCTCTGCCGCCAGAGGATCCGTCGGACAACCCGGAGCAGCGTGCTAACCGTATCCGGTCTTTCTATAAGGAATACTTTGATGAGAGCAAGAGTGGAAGAGAAACGTACCATCAGAATTATGACGCAGATTTCTACAGTAACGGTGGCTATGTTTATGATCCTGTTACTGGTGAATACTTTGATGGTGTTCCGGCACCGTTTGCTGAGCCGGTAACACGCCGAGCTATGACTCCTCCTCCCCGTGCACCTCCACGGTTTCAGGGATCGGCCAGACATGTGCCATCTGGTTCAATGGGCGGCTTCAGTGATCGACCCAATTCTCCAGGTCCACGAGCGTTCTCGTCTGCTTCTGGTAAAATACCGGATGCGCGTACTCCACGCAAGCCTGCGCCTCCGCCAGCGCCACTGCAAATTCTTCCTACTCCTCACATGCTAAAGGACGATTCAATCATGGCTGCTGTCGATTATGCCCCGGCAAAGAGCTTCAAAGACCAAAGACAAGGTCGTCCAGAGACACCTCTTGGGGGGTTGCAACCATTCAGTCCTACAATGCCAGCCCACACTCCCCTCGCCTCGGCTTTTGATGAACTCTCCGTCATGCCAAGCCCGTAAGCTCACTTGTTCCACCCAACTATATGAGGGATCCGAAGAAAACAAGTATAAACTAACGACTTTCTAGGCATGTGTTACGGAAATCAGGAATGTACGACAATTTGGAATTTGCCCCCCCGCCTCGCTTCAAAAACCATGAAACTGCAAGCGATTCTGGTAGCATTCGCAGCAACCGGACCGGAATTTCGACGACCCATCTCCATAATATTCGCACTGGTGCGTATCGTGTTAGCCGCTTGCCCCCCGATACCGTGGGGACTAAAGACGACTTGATGTCCAACCTTCGCCCGACGTGGGATATGCGGAACTGAACAATGGCTGGCCAATTATACCTCAACCATTGTTTGTCGCTGTAGTAAGAACTCTTATGTTTTCCACTTCGGAGAAATCATCTATTCATTTTACGATCTATCGCTCCTTTCTGTTTATCATTATTGTTATTATTTCCCTCCATACATCGGTACTCTTTTCTGAGGTCTGGAACAATTAGCAAGTTCTTTAAAGTCGATGGCGTACATAAACAAACAGGCGACTGGATATTCTTCTTTTTTTTTTCTTCTTCTCCCCCCTCCCTCTCCCCGAGGTCGGGGGTCAGTTCCCCTTCTGGGTGAGGCTTTTATAGCCCGCAACTTGCAACCATGGTTCTTCACAAGAGTCACCTCAATCAAGGGTTGGCTTTTTATTAGCCCTGGCGTCTGTTGGATTATCTAAGGTACATATCTCAAGATTCTCAATCTAATTAGTTGAGAAATTTTGTAATTTGTGCCGCATTTTCATGGACTAATGTACTCATGTCCCTGCTTGATATAGACATGGCAATTCAACTTATTAACTTGATATATATATATATATATAAAACAGTGAACAAGTGCTTGGCATATCCATATATTCCATAGTATGCATACACATTGCTTTATGCCGTGAGAAGGTTGAATGTGTGAACAGGCTATACGCTGCTGGTCCGTGATTAAAATCACTGGCAGCTTCAAGTTGAGAGGACAGCAGTTTTAGTCTGAGTATATAGCGAGGTCTCTTTGTTTTGGTTTCTACTCCCTTACCCTTTCTCTCTTGGAGGGAGTTTGCCGTGTAAGTCAATAGTGATTGCATCACCGTTCACGACTTGGGGTTGCAATTTGTTTCAAGGTGTTTGCTATGGTGTTATACTTCTTTCATTTCTCAATGTCAGATGAGATATGAGTGCAATTATATAAGATAAAATACAGAGGACCGACCAATCATGGTATGCGTGATTATATGGAAAGCCCGGGTGAAGAAAAAGAAAGAAGAAAGTAGTGCATGGCAAGTATGGAACATATGTTCCAGCCGCAATCAGATTGATTGCTATACAATATATAAGAATTAGCAATGCAAAGTGACTGAAAGAATCCTTTGTCTACTCTAGTAGTCTACAAAGTACTTTGGAGTGTTGATGTGGCGCAGGTTGCCACCTGGTGGCTAGGAAATGGTACTGTCGATTGATTAGTTAAGGTCCTGAAGTGGGTAAATACAGCGTACACTGTACGTAAAATAACTCCAATGATTGCTGTCACTGTGAATTCGTTTCAGGATATAAGATCACTGGGCTAGTATATAACCAATTCACAAAATTGCACTGTATATACACTGTTGGCTAATATTTATTGTCTTTGTCATTTTTCTTCTCTTCCTTTTTCTTTTCTCGTCGCATCAGAACCACTCATCTGTGAATTGTGTCCAAAATTACAGACCCTGACATTTTAACCAGTGAACCCTTGGTTCAAAATGCCCGGCTCAGGTACAATACAAAAAAAAAAAAAAAAAAAAAAAAAAAAA
>ML742422.1:0-18917 GCA_009193465.1 Aspergillus avenaceus
CCTATTAACTTACTAGAAATCAATTATCAATGCGTATACAGACAAGAGTAGGACACATCACATCACGTGACAATGAACAAAAACGCCAAGACCAACAGGGTTGACCCTATTTAGGGCAAGCGAATTAGCGCACAATCTAGAGCCCACCCCCGAGCCTTGATTTCAACATCTGAGCCCGCAGCACACACGACCGCATCCCCCATCGCCAAACACTCAGACCGGTCTTGTCGAGCACAGCACCGTCGACAAGATGCCTACCCGTTTCTCGAAGACAAGGAAAGCGTGAGTCGAAAAAGCTCTCTTATCGCATCGAGTGTTCGAATGATCCCCCGTTTATCGTGATGGAGAGGCATGGCTAGTGCCGTGTCCGACTTCTACATAAATCATCAACAATTTTTTTTGGATAGGAAGACTGACGTGCGTCTATTTTTCTCATGCAGCCGCGGTCATGTGTCCGCCGGTTACGGTCGTATCGGCAAGCACCGTAAGCATCCCGGTGGTCGTGGTATGGCCGGTGGTCAGCACCACCACCGTACCAACCTCGACAAGTACCACCCCGGTTACTTCGGTAAGGTTGGTATGAGATACTTCCACAAGACCAACCAGCAGTTCTGGAAGCCCGTGATCAACCTCGACAAGGTACGTGGAGTCGCGCATACCCGATAAACAGCGATGAGTCAAGGAGGATCGATGTGATGAGTCTATTGGTCTGGCGAGGAAGTGTGCAAACTTGAAGTGCAAAAGAGAGTGCAAAGCACAAAGGGGCCAATGAAGAAGGATAATGCTTGTGATGCTGGACACGGTGAACATATGACTGATGGTGCATTTATTACAGTTGTGGTCTCTCGTTCCTGCCGAGAAGCGCGACGCCTACGTGAGCGGCCAGAAGACAGACACTGCCCCCGTTATCGATCTCCTTCCCCTTGGATATTCCAAGGTCCTCGGCAAGGGCCGTGTTCCCGAGATCCCCATCGTCGTCCGTGCCAGATATTTCAGCCGGGATGCTGAGCGGAAGATCAAGGAGGCTGGTGGTGTTGTTGAGTTGGTTGCTTAAGGTGGATTCACGTATTGTTTGAAGAAGGACAGGGTGCTGCGCTGGCTGCGGTCGGTGTAACAAGAGGCTCAGTTTCGAAGGAAATAGGACTCAAAATGGGAGCCGCGGAACCAGCATATGGTCCGTGTATTTACAAAACAAAGGGTATTTGTTTGTGATGAGCATAGCATAGCCTCCGGACGCCCTTTACGATCTCGCTATTTAACAAAATACCACTAAGGAGGATATGTTTTTCGCATTTCCCTGGGCTTTAAGAGCTTCCGAATGCCTGGTTCGGCGATATAGCTCGACCTGTGAGGTACATTGATGGTAAATGCTACACAAATAGTGCTCATCTAGGTTTTCCCGTAAGAATTGTGTTCCGTATGGATGAAATTTTGTGAAATCTCATAGTAATGCAGTCTCATCAACTACGTTTATTGAGACACTGCCCGCAACAAAGCCGGGTGAATTGCTACTGGCGGGTAATTTGATGGGAAACATCATGTGGTTTTGCTCGTGGATATTCTGGCGTTCCATACGCTCCTATGGAATGCAATGATTGGTTACATCTTAGATCCGCGGTCTGTTCCAGCCTCCCTGGAATCTCCGTGGCTAAGCGTATCACTGATAAATCGTACGGCTTCACTCACCATTTTTGGAGTTACCTGGTGTGCTGCACCCTCAACAATAACATCCTCTAAGGTCATGGCACCGTCAGCAAACCAACCATCAGGGGCACTTGCTTTCTTCAACCAAGTTAAAAAGGACTCTCCACAGTGGTAAGGTACCAATCTATCCGATCCACCGGACAAATTAAGTATTTTTTTGCCCGCTAGGCAGCGGGTCAATGTTGGTCGCAAGGCTTGCTTTTCCTGCTCCGTAGGCTCTGGTAAAGGGTCTTTGCATGAAGGTCCAATCCCCGAATCCGCATGCAGATGATTGAAAACCAGACTGGCCGGATCGTATTTCCGAATCGCGCTCAGAAGTGGCGTAGGGAATGCCTCAGACCCTAGGAATTGTGATCCTGGTGGGTCACTGTTCATCCATGTCGTATGCTTCGACAACCTCGCACGATCCATCATAAGATTTACATAGTCAGGGCAGCCAATGATGACCACGCCGGCACTCACACGTGGCTCATGTAGTATGCAGCTCCAAGCTGCATGCCCACCCAAGGAGACTCCGAGGACAAGATTCTTGCAAACCCTTCGCCCAGAATCCGGGAACACATAAGATGGTAGATAATCCAACAAAAGGGACACATCTCGTGCAGTACCTTCTGTATCCCTAATTAGACTTTGTTGGCTTTGTTACCAGATGCGGAACACTCACGGAAGATGGAGAACATGTCCTGTGCGTGTCGAGGATTTCCCTGTCTCCATGCCTCGTTTGCGAGAGGCTCAACTAGCCTCGTACCATGGTTTCGTTGATCAAATGCGATGGCGATCAGCCCCTTCGCAGACAGATTGGAATCATCATGGCTATCAGTCTTGGCCCGAATATTCCAATCCGTGATGGCTGCAGTAGCAAACCCGGACATACGTTCCTTGGTAGCAAGCCTAGGGTGCAGTAGCCAGAGGCAAGCAACCTCAGATACATGAGAAGGCAACTCTTCTAAGCCGAATACTGTAACAAGGATTCCTGCAATCGGATAGGTTTTCTCTGAGACAGAAGGAAGCGAGTTGACAGTTTCATATGCATTTTCAAGAGGGTCTGCCATTTTATTTATTTGAATACTTTTTTTTATATGCATATATATACTTGGGGGGGGGGTTGTCTCTGAATTATTTTCAGGTCTGACTAAATGAAGCAGTCCAGAAACCGACGGGAGTAGGACTGGATAAATGGAAGTTATATAATGTGATAGAGCCGAGCTTATCACTTATCACTAAGCCACACGGTAGATACGGTGTGGGTAATCAATACCAGTATGTATCAATTAAATACCTTACAAAGTATACCGTCATAGGTATGAGTAGTCTCACCTACACTTGGGCAGCAGAACTGGTTATTCAAATTCAATACATGTCTTCTTTCCAGTCTTTGGTGATTAGTGATTACTCACATACGGAATATACATACTTCATACATACCTTCCCATCTTTACTTTACGCTGCTGCATACACCCTTATGATTATTATTATTCTTCTTATTATTATTACCAGTAATAGTACCTTAACTGTGACTTTTTCTTCCTTCCTATTAAGATGAAGTATCAGTTGATGCACATATCTTTTACTACATACAACACTGTCTCCCTGTACATATTAACTAGGTTCAGGTACCAAGAATTAACTTACCTTTCCCCCCCCCTTTTATACCCAAACCTTTTTTGTCTCCATTTGGATAGGAATTGATTATATGGGGCGGACTCCACTGCGGCTCGGAACTGTTGGCTTAATATCAACGCTCCTTTTAGATTTTAACATCCTTTATCTAACAGTTCTCCTAATTTGAACAACCTGGCTCGTTATGAGATGTAATTAGGATGACTTCACTGTGATATATTTTGATGATCAATTTTTGGAGGATCGTATAGATCCCGGTGTGAGTTTTTCCTTCCTTCTCTCCCCCCCCCCTTCTCTCCTTTTCTTTTGTTATCGCTATTGTCAAACTAACAGCGCCATTTCTTCAGCACATATTATGACAGACTCCACGGTCTACCCCTCAGAAACGAGAATCGCTAAGAGTCGCTCTAGTGATCATACTTTAAAACGACCGGAGCCTCTTACACTGTCAGATGGTCGAAAACTATCGTCGCCCTTTCCTTCTCCAACTGGTACCAAGCTTTCGCCTTCAGGATATCGGGAAGGAATGGAGACTTCTGCCGATGGAACTCTACCAGTGAGTGGCATTATTGGTGATAAAAAAGGAAAGCCTAGCGAGGAAAATCCTAGTGGATCCTGGGAAGCATGGGATGGATTTCCAGGGACCAAAGCCGCGTCTCTGAGCTTTCGACGGCCGAATGAATCGCTCGATACTTATCAGAAGCCCTCAAGCCAACAACCGCAGGCTTGTCATCCTGTATCATCCTCTCGTCGGCCCAGTGTCCAATTTACTGGCGAAGCTACCGAAAACGAACCTCCTGTCGAGTTCGCCCATTCCAGACCCCCTTCTACTATGGGGGATGAAGGCGACGCAGACGCGAAGGGAAAACAATCAATCTTTGGCAAACTGAAAGCGTTCGCGGCGTCCCCATCTTTTACCACCCATTCTCGCTCAGCCAGCGCGGCTACGCTCGGAGAGTCTAGGCACACACATCATGACCTTGCTACCCCAGGCTCAGAACGAGGAGAATTTCGCTTCCCGAATACCTTAGAAGAGGAAGGAAGCGATATCGATGCAGATGCTGAGGAGAGTGCTGGAGAGCAACAGACTCGCCAGCAGCAGGAGAAGAAGAAGAAGAAGAAGAAGAAGCAGCAGCAGCAGCCGCGTCGACGGCAGGAAGACGATTCCGCCCCTCATACAGAGCCTAACACGCCGAAAACTTCAGGTCGACCTTCTTTCCACCTACCTGGATCTTTCACTCCTTTTGAAAATTATCGCACGAATTTCTTTCCGCGACGGAATAATGGGGACTACTCTCAACACCGTGAGGGTGTGTCAGAGGATGAGGGCCGCGATCGTCTTAATCGTGATAACGCCTGGCGACGCAGAAGTGCCTGGCTTGCCAACACTCGAGGGCTCGGCTATGGAGGTCGACAATTAGATTCGCAGGCCAATCAGGATGATAGGCGTCCTAGCAACTTGAGGCGATTTACTGGCTTGGCAGGACCATCTGAAAACCCAGAGAGCCTTGGAGCGCCCTGGAGACGTCATCGAGCTGAACGTGGATCCAGCCTTAGTGCGCAAAGGTGGCGGCAAATAAAGGCTGGATTGAAGCTAATTGGTCAGCGACGCAAGACCGACAACACGGTTGATCACGCAAAATCAGCTGAACTGCTGGCCGAACTGACCTCCGGGGTGCCGGCCGCCTTGATCCTGGCGAGTATGTTTCAGCGTGACGAGCACGGCAGCAAACGTATCCCAATTCTTCTGGAGCAGCTTAAAGTCCGGGTCACAGACAGCAGAATCGATTCTCATTCCGGAGATCGCCATTTAGTCTTCAGGATCGAGCTCGAGTATGGCAGTGGCATGACGCGAATGAAATGGATTATTCATCGGACACTACGAGACTTTGCCAACCTTCATTTGAAATACAAATTGCACTTCAAGACTCAGAAATACATCCAGTTACGAAACACAGAAGGTGCACAAAACCTCCCACGATTTCCCCGAAGTGCTTTTCCGTATCTGCGAGGAGTCCGGGGCTTGGAAAGTGATATGGAGGATGAAGAAGAGGACGTTGGCTATGAAACTGCAGCTGAAGCGACAAGTGGAAACGAGAGAGCCGGTAAGAAACAACAAACTCGGCGGCGATCATCCGGTAATATATCTCGGCGACAGTCGACGGTGACAAACCCAGAGGCTGAGGGTGCTGCCGGAGCCTCGGGCACGGCGGAGACAGGTCCGGCAAAACGTGAAAGCTACCCAGAGAGGCAAAGGAAAAAACTTGAGTCGTATTTGCAGAAACTAATACGGTTCCTGATATTCAAGCCTGATAGCAACCGTCTCTGTAAATTCTTAGAGCTATCGGCCTTGGGCGTCCGCCTTGCCGCTGAAGGGAGCTATCATGGGAAGGAAGGATATTTGATTATCCAATCTTCCAAAGGCCTCGACTTTCGGAGAGCATTGACTCCCGCAATGGTAAAGAATCGTCATTCGCCAAAGTGGTTTCTTGTCAGGCATAGTTACATTGTTTGTGTTGATTCACCCGAAGCAATGAACATCTATGATGTATTCCTCATAGACCCATTCTTCAGGCTGCAGACACAGAAAATCAGCCTGCGAAACCAGAAAGCAAAAGAGCTTGCAAAATCCGCAAAGGAATCGGCCAGGCATCCCCAGCATCATACATTGAGACTCGAGAACTCAGAGCGGAAACTCAAGTTGCTAGCTAGGAATGAGCGCCAACTCCATCAATTTGAAGATTCCATTCGCTTCATGGTCAATAGTACCCCTTGGGCAAGGCCGAACAGATTTGACAGTTACGCGCCGGTACGCCACAACTGTTTCGCTCAGTGGCTGGTCGATGCTCGAGACCACATGTGGATGGTGTCACGAGCAATTAATCAAGCCAAGGATGTCATCTATATTCACGACTGGTGGCTTAGTCCTGAGCTTTATATGCGGCGACCGGCTGCAATCAGTCAGAAGTGGCGTTTAGATCGTCTTCTCCAACGAAAAGCCCGGGAAGGTGTCAAAATATTTGTTATCATGTATCGGAACATCAACTCTGCTATTCCTATCGATTCGGAGTATTCTAAATTTTCCCTTCTTGATCTGCACCCGAACATCTTTGTGCAGAGATCTCCGAACCAGTTCCGACAGAATACCTTCTTCTGGGCCCATCATGAGAAATTATGCATAATAGACCACACTTTAGCTTTCGTAGGGGGTGTTGATCTGTGCTTCGGACGGTGGGATACGCCGCAGCATCTTCTCACGGATGATAAACCCACTGGGTTCGAGACGCCTGATGGGATTAAAGATGCTGACCACTGTCAACTTTGGCCGGGGAAGGACTATTCGAATCCACGTGTTCAGGACTTCTATGACCTGGACAAACCATATGAGGAAATGTATGATCGCAACGTCATCCCCCGGATGCCCTGGCACGATATCTCGATGCATGTTGTCGGTCAACCCGCTCGGGATCTCACTCGCCATTTCGTCCAACGATGGAATTATATCCTGCGCCAACGAAAACCCACCAGACCCACTCCATTCTTGCTTCCACCGCCTGATTTCGATGCTGCTGATCTGGAAGCTCTCGGTTTGGATGGAACCTGCGAAGTTCAAATATTGCGGTCAAGCAGTGCGTGGTCGACTGGTACATCAGACATAACGGAGCATAGCATTATGAACGCCTATGTCAAGTTGATAGAAGAGTCGGACCATTTTGTCTACATCGAGAACCAGTTCTTCGTGAGCACTTGCGAGATAGACGGTAGGAAAATTGAAAATTTGATCGGTGATGCGCTGGTAGAGCGGATCACTCGAGCTGCAAAGAACAAGGAAGCCTGGCGTGCTGTGGTTGTTATTCCACTGATGCCAGGATTTCAGAATACTGTGGATAGTGAAGGCGGAACAAGTGTTCGTCTGATCATGATGTGCCAGTACCGTAGCATCTGCCGGGGAGAGACGTCTATCTTCGGCCGTCTTCGCGCCTTGGGCATAGAGCCTGAGGATTACATCCAATTCTTCAGTCTGCGGGCGTGGGGGAAGATTGGTCCCCAGGAACAGCTCGTCACTGAGCAGCTTTATATCCACGCCAAATGCATGGTTGTTGACGACCGAGCCGCAATCATTGGGTCTGCAAACATCAACGAGCGGTCTATGTTGGGATCGCGAGACTCAGAAGTAGCGGCTGTTGTGCGTGATACAGATATGATTTGGTCTAGCATGAACGGCCGTCCTTACCTTGTTGGACGGTTCCCTCACACCTTGCGTATGCGCCTCATGAGAGAGCACCTTGGTATTGATGTGGATGAGCTAATGGAACACTCTATGGCAACGGAAGAAGAACTTCGTAGAATTCAGCTTGCTGAAGAAGGCTCCAGGTCACCAGGCGACCATGAGAGACTCGACCCGGAGTCGTTAATACTGGAGAAACAAGACGAAAGGGATATGATTGAACGACGACACCGTATCCAAGATGAATTTTTATCACGATCTGAGGATATGCACAGCTTTAATCATGACGTTGACTGGGAGCAAAGCAACAATCCTAACCTTAAGTCGAACAGGAAGCTTACAGCGGATGCGCGGGTGACAGCTAATCCAGAACACAAACAAGATGTGGATGGATTCGGCCCAGATCATCTTAGTGCTGCAATAAGAGCCGGGCTAGGGGAAGCTCGCGATTCACAGTTGTTGGACGGGAAGACTGAGGTTCTGGTCTCCTCCATCGCAAGTGAGGGCAAAGGCACCATTCAGCAACCGAAACGTTCGCCGCCACGGAATTCGCACCAGACAGGTCAGGCCTATGATCAGGAAGCCAAAAACTCGTCACCAGATCTCACGAATCATGATGGCGAGCCTGTTCCAGTCGTTGAAGGATTGCCAGCTGCTCGTCACCCGGTTTTTACAGTACACGACGAGACTGAGAACAGCAGCAACGACACCATACCCACATCTAAAGATAAATATGACACGGCAAAACATTCAATGAGCCCTGACATGCAACACATTTTCATTGATAAAGATTGCATGAAAGACCCTTTAATTGATGTGTTTTATTTAGACACTTGGCATGCTGTCGCCGAGAAGAACACGAGATTATTCCGGAGTGTTTTCCGTTGCATGCCTGATAGCGAAGTGAAGTCATGGAAGGAGTACAAGGAATATGCCGAGTACGGGGAGCGTTTCGCTGACATGCAAAATCAACACAGCGCCAAGGCATTCCGTCCAGCCAACGGTAGGCAAACAGGCCCACCTGGCACAGGTACTAGTTTGTCTACCAAGTCCCACCCGTTGGCTACTAGTCACAGTACAGAAGGGCACCATCAGATGGGCCTGAAGGACCAACAATTGTCAACCGAAACCCCCGATGCTCGCCAAATCGACATCATTCGGCAGACCGAGCGAGCCCCATCCGAGATGCCGCAGCAGGAAACACATTCATCTGTGGGAGAAAAGCCTGCTCGAAAAGCAGTAGACACGCCGGCATTAGCAAACGCACAGAATGTGCGAAGTGATGAAAACGGCTCATCTGGCGAAGATCACGAGAAACCACGATCTGATCCACCGCTTGTCGACTATTCGGAAGCTCTAAACCGGAACGCTACGACCCAATCAAGACGCCGAAGACGAAGGGCGACAACTCTTGGTTCCAAGCGCGATTTCCACGCTTTAGATGAGATCATGGACAAACAGCGAGCGGAAGATCTTTTGCATCAGGTGCAAGGGCATTTGATTTTTTGGCCTTATGACTGGTTAGTTATACGCTACGGTATCAGTATATGGGACTTGTCTGACTAAATGGCATAGGCTCGAGAAAGAAGAACAGGGTGGAAACTGGCTTTACACACTGGACCAACTATCGCCCTTGGAAATCTAGTAAGTCAACCCCTGATAGGAATTAGAGTACCTGGCACCTTGCTGACTACCGAGAAGTAATTAATATACTGTACAAATATTGCCGCAGTAACCTTGATTATTCCTCTGCATTTATCAACATTACGCGCCTGGCCCTAACCACCGAAAGGATAACGCCGCGCAAGTTGTGCTGCCGAAAAATGATTGTTTAATATTTTCATTCCCTTGCCTATCTCGTTATACTTGATGAAAGCGATCGCGTTTACCCTTTCTCTCATTGTCTCGCGGTTCTACATGGCTGGCGTTTGTTAGCTTTTTCTTCCCCATATTCTCCCCGCGCCTCCCCCTGAAGCAACAAGGTCCGTCCCCGAGTTGCATATTCTGGAATACTCAACAGTGTTGAAAACTACAGAGGTCAATTGACATTAAGGGGAAAACCTGTCTATCATATATCATAATATTACAGAACACAAATAGGCATTGATCTGACTGTCCAACAAGCCTAGATGTAATGACTGTGTACCTGAACGAACTATGCGCTAAAATCCCGCCTTTTTGCACTTATCGAGATCGTATGCATACTTCATTGAACTCTTCAAAATTGGCATGTACGCCAGATGCCAAAAGACTGCAGGCTACGTTGCCCTGGTCAGGTCTCCTCCACACATCGATAGATTTTATTATACTTTGACGTGCGTGGAGAAAAGCGCTCTGGAGCTCTTGGGTGCGTGAACATGTACGCCCCAGATCATTCATATAATTGGCAGGATCCTGTAAGCACAATCGTAATGCAGCCGGAATATTCCCATTAGCTGTCGCTGTTCTTTTCAGGCTGATGAGCGCACGCTGGCCACGTAGGTACGCTGGTAAATCCTTTGAATTGTACTTCTTGATGACGGATTTCAAGGTATGCGCATCAAAAAGACCCGGGGGGTCCACGGAAACACCAGTTTTGGATATGTCGACTCCCGACCCGTAAAACTCCAATACAGCGAGGAGTTGCTCGCCCAAGTTCTTTGAGCGTAAAAATCGACCATGGTTGATTTTCAGGAACGCTACAAGGAGCATCACGAGGGTATCAGGCGCAATGGATGCCTTGTGATTACCGAACAAGTCTCGCGTTTCCAACAACAGACGGATGACCATGTAAAGTGGGCGTAGCGCAGGGTATTCAGCTCGATAATCTTGTATATACTCAATAGACGAGGGCAATCCTTCGCCGCAGTAGAAATGCACCCGCAGACCAGTTTCAGCATGAATGGCTGTAAGAACAGAACTCCGCTTGCCGAACAAGTCAACTCGGTCCTGGAACAGCGGGCTTTGCCGGAGAGTATCCTTCACGCTATACATAAAGTTTCTGTGGAGTCCCATAACCTGTGGTCGCGTAGGACTCGGCTTTCGGATCTTTTCGGCTGAACGAGCCGAGTCTGGCACAGGCAAGATGAAATCCAAATCTGAATGACCCATAGCAAACCCTGTTCTCCAGGAACCAGTAACTTGGGGGGGGTGAGGTGCAATATTCCCAAGTAGCATGGAAACATCCGATACGACTTGCACTATTCGATTTCGCTCGATGACTGTGGGAGATAGATACTGCTCGAGTCCGCGGAGCTCTGCATCTAATTGCGTATAGGGATCCAACCATTCATGGCTTGAATCCATGTGATGCATCCATGGGGATTGGATCGGTCGGCCTCGATTTTGGTCGACATTCCATTGGATCTGGTTTTGTAATATTCTTTGAGAGTCAGAAACAGTACCTCTCTTCTCTTTAGCATGGGATATCTTTCGTATCGGTTTCGATGGCTTCGGCAAAGTCGGTTGCGATGGGTTTCTAGGGAATGATGACTCAAGTGACTCCAACGCCACAGTACTCTCTTTGGAGCCTAGTAACTGGCTAGGTCTTTTGGTTGGTGTCCTATCGAATACTTTTCGAATGATGCTGGCTCGGTTCGAGGACCGGTGAGCTGCTAGTGTCTTGCGTAGGCTGTTCTTGTAAATCACCGAACTATTCGAGTAAAGCCGTGCACCACGATCGCCTTGATATATGTATTTAAAGGGAAAGCCATAATGCCAAAGAGTCGAGGTAGTAGAAGGAAGTCTGCCAGTTAAAGGACACCGGCGCATGATTGCGTCAGCAAGGCGATCGAAACATTGCGAAGGAGTGAAAATAATATGGTGCATATACTGGAGGAAGATTCTGGATCGAACGGGGAAGAGGATAGAAATGGAAGAATGCTTATTGACGCTATTGGACTTAGTCTAGTATCACATGATAGTAGACGATAAGCCGCATCACGTGGTGTTACAGGGCCCTAGTTTTGCAGATTAGATAATGGTCTCGATGATTCGATAAGATATGGAGATGAATAGTATAGTAAAGGCAACTTGGATGGTGACGTATTTGGGTAGATTGACGAAAGAAGGAAAAACTGGAAGCTGAGGGAATATTTTAATTGATTGGAGTCAACAACAAACAGAAAACCAGTTATTTTTAATTTTGAGAATATTTACCAGAATGCAAAAGGAAAGCAATAATAATAATATCATATCATTATTATTATTTATAAATGAAAGAAGAAACAATTGAATTTAAACTGTCAAATGATAACTCTTATATCCATCATAAGGTGTTTAGGTCATGTCCGGTTGGGTATGATAACTAAGATGCTAGATTTGAAATTCCAAATATAAATCAAGGCAATAATAATCATAAGAAGAATCATAATAATAAGTATAGTAATAAACACAACACTCCGAAATGTTTTAGCTTGTGCTTTCCTTTTTTTTCTTTCCCTCTGCCCCCCTCCCCTTCCGACTCGTCGGCCTGGAACAGTCCGTCGAGGGGCCCATCGCCGTCCTTGCTCTATTAAGTCTTCCCTCTCTCTCTATCTCTTTCTCTTTCGTTCTACCCTGATATGGTGTGCCTTTATTTCCACCCATTCCTATTGCTGGGATTATAAATTACTGTTTTTCATCCCTTGTCTTTCCATTGTTATAAAAGGAGGGGGAGGGGGGGAATGAAAAGCACAATAAAACCAAAGAAAATAAAATCAAATGACAGGGAAAAAGTAGAAAATCAATACCAACTTTTCCTCAGGCCTTCACCGCCTGTGACATTGAAACGGTTCGCCCCTCTTTCCCTTCCTTCTTTCACTCACATTCTCTCTCTCTCTCTCTCTCTCTCTCTCTCTCTCTCTCTTCCCCCCTTCTCTCTCTCTTTCTATTTTCTTTTTCTTTTTCTTTCTTTTTTCCTTTTAGGAAAAAAAAAATAATTATAAACAAATAACCCCTCACATTCAATTCCCCCCCTAAAAAATACCAATTCAAACCCTCTTTTACCTTTCTCTTTCACTCTCGTTTGAAAGGTCTTGAGGATTTCGGTCCTTATCTGGTCTCTCTCTGGCTGTGTTCTAACTCATAATTTAGCGGTATCCAAAGACATTACTTGTCCACGGCATAGATTGCGGGTTTTCCCCACCAACTAACAGCTTATCTCTCACCACGCCGCCCCAATTTCTCCGAGGTACATACATACCTGCAACTTGCAGCCCTAACGTTTGTCCACGTCCCTTACATCCTCAAATTGATCCGTCGAGCCCACTTTCATAAATAAAAACAACAACAACCAAAACAACAAAAAATCACCGGATTAGAGAAGGGAGGTGGGAAAGAAAAAAAGAAATAAATTAAAATAAACAAAAAAGAAGTGGCTTGAGGAAGACAATGTTGTTCTTCGCCTGATCCCGAACATTTCCGATCGACCATCGTTGATTAGACCTGCGCCTGCTGTCATTCGCCTCTCTCACGTTGTTCCTCTTGTCACTTCTGTATTCAGCCATGTCCTCCGAACAAACAAGTCCGGCCAATATCCCTAGTAATCAACCTGATCCCATTTTGGTAGGGCCGGGTGTGGGTGAAGAAGCCTACACTAAAGCCTCGACTGTCACCCCTGTACCTGGGATTGAACAACAACGGACTTGTTTCTCCAATGGGCAGTCTCGCTTTCCCCAGTTATCTGATGGTGCGGAGCCAGCGGAATTTTCAGATGCTACCCTTTCCACTCCTGCCCAGGCAGTCAAGAATGCGAGATCAGGGCTTGAACTTTTGCGTCGGTTAAGCTTGAGAGAGATGCCTCAGGTGCTGGAAGCAGATTTACGTCAACAACACCCAGGTTTGCATCTCTCTGGGCGAATTATCAGTGCCGCCTTCTGTATCCCGTACAAAGTATATCATCGAGCAGATGCTAACTGGGTATGTTTATCGTCTTTTCTATCTGATTCTCTCAATGAAGTGTGCCATAACCTAATTACCCGACTTATCTACAGGAACTCAAACCCCGTGCAGGAACATCTGCCCTATTCGATTCTTTGGCATACCTGGGCTCCGATGAGACGAGTTGGTCCCATACACTTGTTGGCTGGACCGGCGAGGTGGAACCTGTTCCAGATGACACAGTCCCCTTACAGCAAATTCCGATCAATACCAGTGCGAAGTTGCCGAGTACGACCAACAGTACCAACTTACCCCTCAACAAGGCAGCGGCCCCTGTTCCTGTCGATGCGAATCAACGGCTACCTAGCCATCCCCTACTGGACGGGTTTGCCGTCAGCCAAGAGGATCGAGCCCGGCTTGATAAGCAGCTAAGTTCGGGTCGTTATGGGAAAATTGCCCCCGTATGGCTCTCAGCCGAAACAGAAGTGCCTGAGGAGACAATCTACTTGGAGGACCAAGGGAGGTGGAGACGATATGCGGAACGAGAATTATACCCTTTGTTGCATTACAAGCAACATGGTCCCACGGACGGTCGGTCTGAACGTGATTGGTGGGCTGATTATGTTCGCATGAATTGGCTATTTGCAGATCGCATCCTACAGGAATACCAGGAAGGAGACATTGTTTGGATCCATGATTACCATCTGTTCCTCTTGCCAAATATGCTGCGGCAAAGGATTCCTAATGTCTATATCGGTTTCTTTTTACACGCGCCTTTTCCCAGCAGTGAATTCATGCGCTGTCTGGCCAAACGCAAGGAAGTGCTTACTGGTGTGCTGGGGGCAAACATGATCGGCTTTCAAACCTTTTCTTATTCACGTCATTTTTCGTCGTGTTGTACTCGGGTACTCGGCTTCGAGTCCAATTCCGCCGGTGTTGATGCATACGGTGCCCACGTGGCTGTGGATGTCTTTCCTATCGGCATAGACGCCAGTGCGATTCAAAACATCGCCTTTGGATCTACTGAGATCGAGACGGCAGTGGCAGGAATCCGTAGGCTGTACGCTGGCAAGAAAATCATTGTTGGCCGTGATCGACTGGACAGTGTCAGAGGTGTGGCTCAGAAATTACAGTCGTTCGAAGTATTCTTGGAGCGCTACCCTGAATGGCGCGACAAGGTGGTTCTAATTCAGGTGACGAGCCCGACTAGCGTTGAAGAGGAAAAAGAGGAGAACAAAATCGCTGGTCAGATCTCCAGTCTAGTCTCTACCATCAATGGTTGCTTTGGGTCGTTGAGTTTCTCGCCCGTGAAATACTACCCGCAGTACCTCTCTCAGCATGAGTACTTTGCGTTGCTGCGTGTGGCCGACGTCGGTCTTATCACTACAGTTCGGGATGGCATGAACACGACCAGCTTAGAGTATATAATTTGCCAGCAGCAAAGCCATGGCCCTTTGATACTTTCTGAATTTTCAGGAACGGCAGGAACCCTTTCGAGCGCGATCCACATAAATCCGTGGGACACAGCAGGTGTGGCTGGAGCCATAAATCAAGCTTTGACAATGCCACCTGAGGTGAAAAAGGCAAACCACCTCAAACTCTACAAACATGTCACGATGAACACTGTCTCGACCTGGTCAACACTATATCTCTCACGCCTATTGACTAACCTTTCCTCCTTTGACCAATCCGTAGCGACCCCGGCTCTTGATCGGGCCAAACTTTTAAGGCAGTATCGCAAGGCACGGAAGAGGTTATTCATGTTTGACTATGATGGCACTCTTACCCCGATTGTCAAAGACCCGCAGGCTGCAATACCGTCGGATCGTGTCTTAAGGACGATCAAAACCTTAGCTGCGGACCCTCGAAATGCAGTCTGGATCATCAGTGGACGGGATCAGGCCTTTCTTGATGAGTGGATGGGCCATATACCAGAATTAGGGTTGAGCGCAGAACATGGTTGCTTTATTCGGAAGCCACGATCAGATGACTGGGAGAATCTAGCAGAGCGGTCTGACATGGGCTGGCAGAAAGAAGTCGTGGAAATCTTCCAGCACTATACTGAGCGCACCCAAGGCTCGTTTATTGAGAGGAAACGGGTGGCGTTGACATGGCATTACCGTCGTGCAGACCCTGAATATGGTGCCTTCCAGGCTCGTGAATGCCGAAAGCATCTGGAGGAAAGTGTGGGTAGAAAATGGGATGTAGAAGTCATGGCGGGAAAGGCCAATCTGGAAGTTAGACCAACTTTCGTCAACAAAGGGTTCATCGCGAGTCGTCTTGTCAACGGGTACGGCACTGGGAAGGCCCCTGAGTTCATCTTTTGTTCAGGTGATGATTTTACTGATGAAGGTATATTTGTTGTTTTCTTTCTTATTTGACATGTAAAGGCTAATTAATCGGCTGAAGATATGTTCCGGGCTCTTCAAAAATTCGACCTTCCTCAAGACCACGTCTATTCGGTGACCGTCGGAGCAAGCTCAAAACAGACTTCGGCGAGCTGGCATCTTTTGGAGCCAGCTGATGTCATCGAGACAATCACAATGCTGAACAATAATTCGGCTCAAGAATACTAGTATCGATCGTCTTAATTTTCCGGTCCATGATTGCGGTCCCTTTGATCGCGGGCATCAAGCGAAGATTGTTTAATCTATATTGCAGCATTTCGGAGGCGCAAATGGAGACATGAGTGCTTTGAGCGGCAGCCATTTGTTAGAGGCGTCATGATGGGGATCTGACATTGACACCAATTTTCGTTGGTGGGAGAGAGGTTACCATGAGTTAATGAAGCTACACTATAATCTGTTTTTCTTCTGTGTTTACTTTACTGTGTTCCTCCTATGAGTTAGTCGTAGAGTCTGCATTTGTGCCACCCTTTTTCTTCCTTACTTAATAGTATTATTCTCTAGATGGAATAGTTCTCGCTATGCTAGAGAATAGATAGCGGTTTGCCAGAATTATGCGCGGGTCTGATGAGAAACAAGCACGGATCCATGGTGTATTGCAAATCCTAGGCAGGATGATAGTCAACCATGAGAGATCGTGGTAACTATTGTGATGCTGGTAATCTCTGCATGTACTATGTACATATGGACGGGATTGCCTTGTGGATCATTACAGGTTATAATAATAAATCATCATAATATAGTTCTACCGTGGACAAGTTGTCGGTTCCTAGTATGATCATTCAGTCCGAAGGTCAATAGTGTGGGCCAAGAAAACAGGAAGAAGAAGATAGGGACAGGTTGGCAGCTTGCTATAATTTACAGAGTACTTTTATTACTAATGTGACTCATGGTTCTTTATTTGGGCTATTAACAAATGCTACCTAGGGAGCACAAGTCGGCAACAGATGCCGACTTTTCATGACTGCTCTCTCGGACTTCTGTGCGAGATTGTCCTTCGTGCCAATGACATTCCTTATTTAAGTTGTTGGTTCCCTTAGCATATGCTGGAATAGACAAAACGGTCCCCAAAGATAAAACAAAAGAGAGAGAGAGAGAGAGAGACAGAAAGAAAGTGAGGTCTTCCATGCACATCAATCACTCTCCCTCACCTTTGGAACCGACAAATTGATCGTTTACCATATTATTCCTATACCCCATTCTACTGTTACTACATAAGTCGCATGTACCAGATTGTAAAATATGGCGAACAGAATCCTCGAAAGCCCTTGCTATTTAGCCGAAGGGCAAAATGATGAAGAAAAACGACCAGATAAGAATGCAAATGGCATGTTTCTTCCCCCCGAAGAGGTCCTTCAAGATAAAGAATCGGATGCGAATCACCACCGTTTAAACGGGCTCTCCAGAATGTCCACTCATGTCAGTAATGTTGGTGTGTTGGCTTCAAGAACCTTGTCCGTCGTCCGTACTCGAGAGTCCGGCAAAGATCTCGGCCCTCCTCCTGATGGTGGCTTTCTGGCCTGGTCTCAAGTCGCTCTGGGGCATTTAGTTATCTTCAACACGTGGGGCTATATCAATAGCTTCGGTGTCTTCCAAACCTATTATGCTGAAACCCTAGGGCATCCCCCATCTGATATTTCCTGGGTAGGAAGCATCCAGATTTTTCTGCTTTTTTTTATCGGAACATTCTCCGGTCGTGCGACCGATGCCGGATATTTCAAGGCCATACTGACCCTAGGCGCAGTCTTAGAATTATTCTGTATTTTTATGACTTCATTATCCACCAACTACTGGCAGTTGTTTCTTTCCCAAGGTATCGGACAGGGTATTGGCTGTGGGCTAATGTTCTGCCCTACCATCGCCCTCATACCCACATACTTTTCCACGAAGCGCTCGATTGCCATGGGCATCGTGGCCTCTGGATCAGCAACCGGAGGACTGGTCTTCCCTGCTGTCGTCATGCGGTTGTTGCCCCAGATTGGGTATGAGTGGACGATGCGGATCCTGGGCTTCATCTCCTTGGCCACTCTACTGCCCTGTTTGATCTTTCTGAAGCAGAGGCTGCCTCCCCGTCAAAGCGGTCCACTTGTCGAATGGACCGCTTTCAAGGAGCCTTCATATGCGTTGTTTACAATTGGCATGTTCCTCAACTTCTGGGGTCTCTATGTTGGCTTCTTCTACGTTGGCAGTTTTGCTCGCGACGTCATTGACGTTTCTCAGACGACATCGATTGATGTCCTTTTGGTCATGAACGGAGTTGGACTCTTGGGTCGATTAATCCCGAACCTCATGGCTGACTGGTATACGGGACCAATGAATCTGCTGATCCCTTGTAGCCTGGCCACGGGGGTGGTGGCGTACTGTTGGGCGACCGTAAACAACCAAAACGGTATGTACGCATTCAGCGCTTTTTACGGACTTGCAGCGGCTGGTATCCAGTCACTTTTCCCTGCGACTTTGAGTACATTCATGACAGATCTCAAGACATCCGGCGTGAGGATGGGTATGGTGCTAAGCGTGGTAGCCATCGCTGCTCTTATTGGCTCTCCAATTGCGGGAGCTTTGGTGGAACGAGATGGTGGGCAGTACTTATATGCTCAAATGTTTATGGGCAGTGCCATCATTGCGGGTGCAATAATTTTGTCTGCAGCTAGGGTGGTGAAATTGGGATTCACGTGGCAGCGAGCGTGAAAGTTTTTGTTGTTGTTGTTGTTGTTGTTGTTGTTCTTGAATATATAGGTTATACGGAGTACCTCCGGTACCTAGATAAAGGTACCGTGATTCTGTATATCAATAGTCTGGGTGATTTGATTGGTTATCAAAAGTGGAATAGCTTTTGAGTCACATTACTAACATCCACTTTAATTGGAAGACTCGCTCATCTGACCTTACGCAGCGTACAAAGTTACGATACGATGTATTTATTATTTATTATTTTTTTTTTAAAAAAAAAAAAGCGTGACTCGATCAAGTCCCCGCTTTATGATTCTTTTGATCCCCCTCCTCTCTCTCTCTCTCTCTCTCTTTCTCTTCCCCCTCCCCCCTCCATCCCACCACCATTGTCCACATATAAACCACACAATCCATCTACTTACTCGCGCCTTTTCATTTTCTTTCCTCCC
>ML742423.1:0-18867 GCA_009193465.1 Aspergillus avenaceus
AAAAGGAAGAGGAAAAGAAAAAAAGAAAAGAAAAGAAAAGAAAAAGAAAAAGCGGGTTCCCTATGGACAACAAGGGAGGGGGGTAACTTTTAGATTTCAAAAAGAGCGTAAAATGAGACAATTAATGGATAGAACAAGAAGAAATCCAATCCAAAGACATAATGTAGTAGAGAAAGAAGTTTCCCTCCCCAGGGGATGTTTAGCGCATGAACAGGAAAGTGGGTGACTATCTAAAAGTGTCCAAGCACAAACACACATATAAACACACGGCTGTGTTGCCCGGTTTAATTTCATGTGTCCAATTAAAAAATATAAAAAAACAGCTAAATATTTTTTTTTTTTTTTTAAAAAAAATTGAAACTTTTTTTATAATATATTAAAATAAAAATAAATAAAAGCATGAATAAAAGGCAGCAAAATGTCTGGGGTCGGTGATCGGTGAAACCTTTCCGGTTCCGTCTGCTGGAAATCTTTCCGAAACAATTCAACCCTGGAAAGTTATCGTTGATTGGAATATAAGATAGAATAACTCTCTAATTAACCAGGGTAGTCAGTCACGATGATTCAATTAAAGGTATTTTTTTTTCTACTTTTTTCTATGTTTTTTAATACTTGCGATTCAGTTCCTTTTTAGTATACTCTCTGAAGATTTCCTTGGCTAACTAATCTCTCATCAGACGATGCTGAACTGCATCGACAACTCGGGTGCCGCAGTAGTCGAGTGTGTCAATGTCTTGAAGAAACAGCGCGCGGCTACCGTCGGTAGGACTCACTTCCTTCAACTCAATTTCTATCCGCTTTCTCGCCAGGACACTGTTAACAGGCACAACCAGGTGACCGCATTGTTGTGGTCGTTCAGAAGCAGCGCAATTTCGGTCCCGACACTGCCAACAACAGTGGTATCGCGAACAAGGTCCGTCGAGGAGACATCCGACACGCTGTGGTGGTTCGGGCGAGAAAGGAAATGCAAAGATCCGACGGCTCGATTGTGAAATTTGATGATAATGCCTGCGTTTTGATCAACAAGTCTGGGGACCCCATCGGAACCAGAATGAACGGTTAGTGTCCCTCGTCGAATCTCCAGTCGCCGAACAACATCTCTGACAGTATTCATCGTCCAGGCGTCGTGGCTACGGAATTACGAGGAAAGCAATGGTCGAAGATCTTGTCGTTGGCACCCATGCATGTATAAATATCCCTATGAAAGCGAAGCGTCTAATTACAATAACTACTCTGTACCAATAGAATGACTCCCTGAAAATTTTTCTCTTGATTTTCTCAAACACCGCCGTAAAACTCCAAAACCATGCTATAACGGACCAAGAGTGGGTATCGGGAACACGACATCACAACAAGTATGATCGTGACGAAAAGACGTGGGAAAAATCAGACGAAGACGTTACCGCATGTGCAGCAGACATAGTAGAGTTTCTGAGTCAATGGGTCAATTACCCGTCCATGTACTTCAAAACAGACAGGGCGCTCACCATTCCGGTTTCCGCAGATCGCTGCTGGGACTGGAAAAAGACCGCTTCGGCTTCACCGCAGCTCGGGCAAAGCTTGTTGGATCGAGGAAGCTAGAATAGCGCGTATGTTAGCCGCGGAAATCGCAAAGTCCCTGCGGAGAGTACTCCGTGGCGCACTCCCTGTGTATCAAAAGGACAAGAATTCCTCGAAATCGCCTGATAGTGATTCTTCGGAAAGCTGACCGCAGAGAAAACAGCTAATCTCCTCCCCGCAGTAGGTGCAAAAACCGGGAAGACAAACCGTAGGATCGGATCCCACATCCTGAGTCACACCAGCGGTGTCTCCGACTTGACTGTTCAGTTTGTTTTGATATACACAGTATGAAGTTGCAGGCTCTCCCACTTGGCAGGTACGGCACGTAAACAGTAACTGGTTATTGGCGCGATCTTCCTTGGGATACAACAAGTTGGAGCTGTCATAATAATCAGCAAAGCCATTACGGGATAATCAGATGGGAACGTATGGAATGGAGACAGGGTGAGAGCGCTTACCATTCACGGCAAAATCGGAAATGAACCTGTTCGTTTGACTTGCTATCACCGACAGCGGATGGGGAAGGGCTTGCAGACATTTTCAAGTAATAATAAAAAAGTTGTATCAAATCTCACAGGAGAAAGAATGTTGCGAATTGAATTAAGTAAGAGTAGACAATGTTGATCTTTGTTTTTTTTTCCCCCCTAAGTGTTTTGGATGAACCAATAGTGGCAATAATTGGTGAGAAACAGGGCGGCGAAAGAAGTCCGAAGAAAGCCTCCTGCTAAGGCTCCCACTAGTCCTGATCGAAGGTGCACGGACACAGGCTTAAGTGTGATGTTTGCATCATTCAGCTTGTTTGCACAGTTTGAGAGTGTCCCTCGTCTTCTCCCCCGCAGTTTTGTCCCGCAGGAAGCTTTTATGTTATTTTCTTATTTGTTTATCCACTTCCTACTACCGTTAATTCTTAGAAATCTTTGCACTTTTTTGCAACTGACTTTTAGTCCCTGTAGAGATTAAAAAAAAAAAATAAATAAAATCACATCTTCTTCTCTGAATTATCATTATGGTATGCTCAATCCAATTATTATTAATTCACTGCATATGCACGTTTGATCAGAGCTTTATAACTCACCTTAAACCGCTTATGCTAGGTTGAAACAGGTCTTCCAGCGGGATGGGAGGTCCGTCACTCCAACTCCAAGAACCTTCCCTATTATTTCAATCCTATGACGAAAGAATCTCGCTGGGAGCCCCCATCCGGCACGGATACGGAGACGCTCAAGGTCTACATGGCGAACTACCACAGTGGTCCTGCCGGTCGTCCTGATGGTTCGAGTCAAGGAGATGGAAAGATTCGCTGCAGTCACCTCCTAGTCAAGCATAGAGAGAGCAGACGACCCAGCAGCTGGAGGGAGGCGGATATTACTCGGTCCAAGGCGGAGGCCATTGAAATTCTCCGTGGCCACGAAGCGCGCATCAGCTCGGGTGAAGCCAGTTTGGGAGACATTGCCATGTCCGAGTCTGACTGCAGCAGTGCTAGAAAGCGGGGTGATCTGTATGTTCAAGCACTAGTAATCATAAAACTTTACCTTCAGGGAGCTAATATGATGTCAGTGGTTTCTTTGGACGGGGTGAGATGCAGAAAGAGTTTGAAGATGCCGCATTTGCTTTGCAGCCTGGTCAAGTCAGCGGCATCATCGAGACGGCATCCGGTGTACATCTCATCGAGCGGTAAGTCTGTTTGTCACGGTCTTCATGTACAGAATGCTAACATATGCAATCACAGCATTCAATAAATAGATGTCTGTTAACTCTTCAAAACATATATGATACAAATCTAGAAAGACAGATACATGACAGATCTTTCTCATACTCTGGCCTAAACCATCTATCATCACACAAACAAAGAAAACTATTTTGTAAACCACCGCGATTATCATGTCAACATCTGATATCCCATCTACTTCACTGATGAACAAATCCCGCGGCAGGGCCTGACCAATGAATCTTGCAATTCTATTTGCGCAAGTGAATAGAAGTTTCCAGTAGATTAGATGAGGTTATCCCCTTAACCCCGACAACATTCTTGTATCATTGTGCTGTCATACTCATTGTAGGGTGACATCCGGTGACTCTCATTCAAGAACACCACTCCAATATCTCCAAAGCCTTCATATCACAACTCTTATCCAAACACATTCAAACCCCGTTTATATCCTCACAAAACCCTCAAAGCTACACAATGGTAGCCACGGAGATCTATTGTTTCACAAAGGAGAAACTCGACATCCCCCAGTACCTCAAAGCCGCCGTCCCATACGAGCTGTGCGAGAAATTCTACCACGCCAGAAAGATAGCAGGGAATGTATTCAAACTCACGAGACGGCTAGAGACACGCCATGCAAGCCGCTACTATGCAATGTGTCCCTCGTCGCACGAAAGCTTCCCAATGCACTACACATCAATGCAGCGTCTCTTCAGCTGGGAAAGCGACTACCACAGCCAACACGTCACACTCGCACCGACACCCAAGCTGGATCGCGAGATCCTCTTGTTCCACATCAACCAGGAAGCATACGAAACCTACGCCGACATGTACACCAGATACTACACCGGATTCTGCGCCAAAGATTACCCGATGTGGCTGGATGCGAAGCGCATGGTGGAAGTCACCGCCGCGAGCTCCGTCCTGAATCACATGGACCGTCGCATGTGGAATGACTTTTGGTATGGGTTCACCGACGAGATGTACAAGTGGGAATCCCGCGTACCTCGTCTCGCGCTTCCGGCTTGGAAGGATATCGTCGAAGAAGTCTACAACGCCATCTTGGAACGCGTCGAAGGAGCCGAAGAGCTGGCCGGTCAACTCGGACTGAGAAATTACGAACGAGGCAAAATGCCACCCTACATGAGCAGCCACTGAATCTGCTTCCGGATGGTTTACGATTGGAACGCTTTTGCTTTAGAGCTCGGAGCTCTGGCTGTTTGTATCTACCACCTGGTTCCAGGGTGTCTGATCTTGACACTTGGGATGAAAGGATTGGATTCTGTCAGGAGCCTATGCTTGGGTCTTTATTTTGTGTATGAGTGTTAATATGGTGTTATACCCACGCATCGGAGAGTCCTGTGTCACTGTCTTCGGGATATTATTGTGAAAAGCCCAGTCCAAGGACGTCAGGGCGATAATTACATGTTTATTTGTGACAGTTTTCGTTATTGGAATGACTGAAACTGCTTGTACGATATTCATTGGCAGCGGCCACTCTTTCATGACATCATCCAACATGTCAGAGGGTCTAGAAGTTGCTATAAACAATGACGATTGGAATTGTTCTACATTACACCTTCTACAAAGTAATAAGCATCAACATGAGCTCATAAATGTGATTCCGATAAACAAGCCACTACCTAGTAGTAACATCTGGCTAATACTATAGATCTTAACCTCTGCACCAGTATACCTAGCACTCGACTACAATGTACATTCCAACTTCCAGCATAGCATAAATACAACTGAAACTAAAGTAGATATCCAATACACACAACCATCAAAATAACCAGACCAAAACACATGACGACACCATACCCTACCTTAAACATAGTACGCAACAACAGAACAAGAATGAGGTAAATGTATACCATCCCAACAAAGAATGATATAAACCAGTAATCAAACTGACACAACGCAACCTTATACTTCCATCATAATTCACCAACAAACAGAACATTCACTCCAAACTCACGGAAACCCCCATGATCCTCTTCTTAAAAAACACATACAAAAAGTGTAACCAAGCTAATCACATTAACTATGACATTCCTACCAGTAATCCCAATCCAACCGGTCAGGTTATATATTAGTATCCCATTGAACCACAGTTTCCAGTCAGTTGGAAATCAGGTCACTCCGAGTCACAAGCCCCGCCATCATCACTGAATCATCCATTCACTACCAGTACAGAATGGTGTGAATTATAATATTCTTTCTTTTCTTTTTCCGTTTCTCCTCTACGCGACTGGACTATCCTGCTCTACATGGACAGTGATTTATCCTTAATCTGCCACTGTTATTAAGATACTATATTTGATTATCCTGGCATATGCTGAACAGGTCAGAAATGTGTCGGTATTGTGTTGAGAAGTTCGTCCTGTGCGGGTGTATTTGCGATGTGGCATTGGAGCGTTGCAAGGACTATCCGGACTGTACGGATCGAAGGCTGGTCGAGACGGTGGGGAATAAGATGTGCGCGGAGTGTTTGACGAGAGAAGAGACGGTGCTTAGATGGGAAGAGCTGCGGATGATGTTGGATGCAAAAGCGCATCCCGCGGAGACAACTTTGGTCGTGGAGGAGAGCGCAAGGTCAGGGGATGAAATACTGTTTAGGGCGTGTGACCCTGTTGTCTTTCGCAAGGGCGTGAGGAGGTTCAGAAGCAAGTAAAAGTCCTCTCCCTAGGTATTCGCTTCTATATTGATCCTGGGCTTCTGTCTGCTAATTAAGATATAGGGTATTTGAAAAGAATGGGTATTAAAGACGGAAGGTATGCTATTCATGCCCATAACGACACATCAATAATATTATAATTGCACGTCCGTGGACACATTCTATGCTTCCATAACTGTAGGAAGTCATAGCTGACCCCCGACCTGCTTCTCATTGGAAGCTTCATATTTATAGACTCGTGTTCAACCGTTCCAGGCGTGTTGTGATTGCATCAATAACAGCAGATCTGCAATGTAAGATTAATAATCAACAACTCAACAGCAAAGTAGGGTAACTCACTCTCTCTCCACCATTTTCATTGCATCTGTGATCTTGGCCCGCTGCAATCTTTGGGGGACTCTCGGTTGGGTGCCTCCAGGAGATGCAGGACTGCCAGGTTCGGTTGCCGCAGGAATCTTCACTGCGATAGTCTTTGCCTCTGTCAGGAGGTCTGCCGCGATATCCTTTACCTATAGCATTGGTAAGTATGATTTGTAAAGCCGATGGTCCAGGAGAGCTTACAGTTTCCAGTCCCCGAGCCAGCTGTTGGCCGTTCTCCCGGCTTTCCTCATCAGACTTTTCGAACGACTCAGACAGTGTTTCTACTTCTGACACCCAGGACTTTTCCTTCTCACTAAGTGGTCTACCGCCAGACTTCAGAACTTTACTGCGGATCGCTTCATATCTTTGTACAAGTTGCTCTTGCCGGTCTTTCGCGGCTTGGAGTCTCTTGTCCAAAGCTTCGCCGCTTCTAGAGCCCTCTTTGCGCTCTCCGTCTTCACCGATTTCGCTCGAGACACCCTTGATGCGATCAGACACATCGGAGATCTGTTTCAGTTGGTCCTGCATTTCACCCTGCAACCGTTCGCATCGACGGAACAAGTCCGATGCCGCTCTCTCTAGAGCGTTGGTGTGAGCGGATAAAATCCGATGGGCAGCAGCAACCAAATCCAAAGTCGCCGGAGACAGGCGCACCTGTTCCTTGAGAGTGTGGCGCTGGCGGTGTGGAATGTTTTTGTCAACGAAAAATTCCAGAGGAGATTCCGAATAGAAGATAGCCGGAACCTGATACGGAGGTCGTCGTGGTGGCAAGATAGGGGAACCAGGAGTTTGTTGATCCGCGTCAATATTCCGTAGTTCCGCTAATGACGGGAACGAAAATTCAGGAGCATCCATAATTGCAGCGTATGGATGAGAAGGGTGGTGGCTCAGCAGCAAGTAGCCGAGGTCGTAGTCATAGTAGACCAAGGAGGACGGTAGATGATCTGGATGGCCCTTCTGGTTTTTGACAACCTCATCTACCTGCACAATCGGCTCCCTCAAAGATACGGCTCCCTCGCAGAGAACTTGTAGGCGGAAAGCCGAACCGCTGGAATCCTCAGACTGGAGCTCGGCTTCAAGTCTTTGGACCCATGAAGAAAGCGAGATGAACGTGACGTTGGTCTCATTGGTAACAAAGAAACCGTACCGCGAGTGAACATCTTTCGTAAAGGTAGGCCAGTTCTTTGCCGACTGTTGCCCTTCTCTCATCGTATCCAACGACTCCACCAGCACCAGATCAGACGGTTCTGAGAGAGGTGTTCTGAAGGCATTCTTCTTAGCCTTTGGAAGCCACTGTCCCTCTACACCATCAAGCTCTAAGCAGACATGGATTCTTCCACTTCCCGTAGAAAGGCAGATGACAGTGGCCGATAACTTGTCGTCGCTGTTGTTCTCAACCTCAAGTTCATCATCCTCTCCCATCATGAGAGCGTCCGTGTCCACCTTAGCAGCCACGACATGCAGATCGCAGAGGTCTAGATCATCAACCTCATCCCCAGTATCAATGCGAAAAGGCCCTTGGAGCCTGGGAATAGCACTGGGGTTGGCGGGGCGAGTGAAGATTTCTGATTCTGATCCGGCGTCTGAGTCATATACTGTATGAAGAGGTTCCTGGTTATCAATTTCTGTCAACCAGTCATATTGCTGTCGGCAGGCGATTAGTTCTTCCTCGAACTCGACTGGGTCCTCCTCGAGGGTCGCCAGCTTGGGAATAATAGCCGCAGACAACGATGGAACGGTAGTGGCTGGTGCTCTCCATTTTGTAGGCAATAAGGGACAAAGGGCGTAAAGATCACCAGGCTTCATGGCTACCCACAACGTCATTGGCGCCCATGCGTCTTCCATTTCACTGCCGCTGCCCCCAAAGCAAGCTGATGCGACCTCCATATCGACATAATCAGCAGAAAACCCCTTGTTCTTTCCAAACCCGGAGGGGGCAAAGTCCTGGTCTGACGAAGTGCCGTCCACCAGCTTTCTCAGGTCTACTGCCAACGTAGGACGATCAAATGACCAGTGATTATTGCGATCCAGTTCCCAGACACGAACCGCAGCATCTGCAGTGACCGTAACGATACAGCCCCCAAGGTTGCTGTGAGTCCCGAGCGGGTGCCATAGAGCTGATACTACCGGGGACTCAGGAATTACGTGGGTGGTCGGACCAAGCTGGTAGGTTTTCACGCGGATCGGACTGGCGTCGTCGCTAGACAGGTGCGATGGATCTGGAAGCACAGCGATATGCACTGTGTGATCGGCCACAACAGCCAAAAATGCACCGTTTGGAGAAGTTATCAGCTGGCGGATTCGCTCGTAGACCGGCACCGTCAAAATCTAACTCTTGTTAGCCATACGTAATCCAAGAATCGTCGCAACTCCCCATACTCGGTAGGGCACAAAGGGCTTATTATCCGGCGCCGTTTCGGTGTCCTTTTGGTCAGATGAAGCTTTCTTTGACCTGGTCTGTCGCTGCCATTCGTCCTTCAATTGGGTCAAGTTAGACCAACGGATCTGATTGTCGACAACAGTAAACACTTCATTTCCTCTTTTCGCTAATGTGCGATTTGGGCCTGTGTAATCGACGTCCAGTCGGAGCTTATCCGAAAGATTCTCTGGAGGTTTGGATATGGTGCCGGAGAACAGAGAAGCACCGGGAGCCGGGCGGGAGAGCCAGGGAGGAGTGTAACTGATTACTTTCGGCATTGTTGAAGTAATCGTTGTTTCATTCGGTGGTGATAGATGGTTAGGAAACTTCCATTCCGTGGGGAAGAGATTGGAAGGAGAAGAGAAAAGACGTGGAAGATAAAGAGGGAACCTTCAATACACGGAGATGAAACAATGCGCCGGTACAAAAAAAACAGTTTGTCTGGGGAAATTTTGGCGGAAGCTGAACAAAACGCCAAGAACGCTGTAAGTTTCCTTGAGCTTTCGGCTGGTAAGCTTTCCTCTCATCTAACTTCATCCTCCTGCGCTTGTTTTCCATCTTCCTCATTTTGTTTACCATTCTTTGAGACTTGGTTCATTAATTGCTCCCCTCCATTTTCTCACAATTTGTTTGACCAATTCATTTTCTTCGACCTAGATTGTCATCTCCTTTGCGCCATCATGACTGAAGTTGCACCTCGCAACACCGTCGAAAGACTGGATCGCCCAAGTGCCTACTACATGGGAAAGGTATGACTTCATGCGCTGTGCTTCTTATGCTGATGATGTAGTCGTTAACATCGCTAACATTGTGCAATTAGAACAAGCGCCGCAAGTACAGCGATGATACAGAGAAGCCTCGAGAAGAGCCAACAGATAATTTAAAAGATGCTACAACTCTCTACGTCGGCAATCTGTACGTGTCACATAGTCTAAACACTTTCGAACCTCAAAATGTGCAGCCGCTAATTGTCATAGCTCTTTCTATACGACAGAAGAACAAATCCATGAACTGTTCTCCAAGTAAGAACTTACGTGCCTGCCTTCAACCGTCGCGAATTAACCAATGCATACAGGTGCGGAGAGATCAAACGGCTTGTGATGGGCTTGGACCGATTCAACAAGACACCCTGCGGCTTTTGCTTTGTTGAGTACTACACTCACCAAGATGCGTTGGATTGCTTAAAATACGTCGGCGGTACGAAGTTGGACGAGAGAATCATTCGGACCGATCTGGATCCTGGATTCGAGGAGGGAAGACAATACGGGTACGTGGAAATACTCTGGTTCTTTGGAGTGAATGCAATTTCTGATACACGGGCAGTCGCGGCAAGTCTGGCGGTCAGGTCCGCGATGAATACCGAGAAGAGTACGACCCGGGCCGTGGAGGTTATGGGCGTGCTTATGCCGACGACCAGAGACAACGGGAGGAGGAGGAGTACGGTAAGGGTAAATAATACTACAGGGAAATTGTCTTGGCGCATGTACGGCGTTTGCATGCAATTCTATTTGTGTCTTTCGGTAGAAGCAACGGCATCAACAAAAGAATATTTACATCCGATACCCCATCTATGAACAAAGAGCTCCAACCAACTTTTCTTTTTCGCTCAATCAAGTGAGATTTTAGCACTTTTCTATTTCGTGCCTTCGTTTGACAGATTCCTCGACCTGGCGCAACCACCAAGCGTGGATCCTGGCATCGCCGGTCAACTCAGGATGGAAGCTTGTGCCAAAGACATTGCCCTGTTTCACCGCAATGATGTCCCCCGCCTCCTTGTCTGCGTCAATGTTTCTTCCTTCACTAGCCAATCTCGCAGCTCTTCCTGGAAGAGTCGCTAGCACTTCCACGTCTGTTCCCATCGCATCGCGAGCCGCTTGGTCCTTGGCGTGTTTCGACGGCGCGACCACCGTCTCGTCCCTTTCAATTTCGCTCGTTTGAATGCCCTCTTCGTGCGGCAGAATCTTCTCCACGACGGGGGCTCGAATGAAGACCGCCGGGAAAGAAGCCTGCTCTTGTTCGGCGCTACTCAAAAAGGGCAAGTCCAGTGGCGCTTGGAAGCTCTCGGTCTGGCGACCGAAATGATTCCTGTTCACGCGCACGTCTAGACCCCCGATCAGCTCCTGGCCACCCTTCTTTGTCCGATTCGCGGATTCAGCGAGTAGAATCAACCCGGCGCAAGTACCCCAAGTTGGCCGACGGTGAACCCTGTTCAGGATAGAAAGTCAGCCAAAAAAAGAAAGAAAAGCCATGAATAAAGCCAATTGTGAAAGACGCACTTGACAAAGTCCCGCAAGGGTTCCAAGAGATTCGACCTTGCCGCGACAAGGGAGATGGTAGTACTCTCGCCACCGGGCAAGATAAGCGCAGCGCATCTCTCCAGTTCCTGTGGGGTTCGCACTTCGATGAACTCCCATTGGGACGCCGTGGCATTTGCAGCGGTCAAAAGCCCAACCGCCTGTTTGAGCAGCTGCAGATGCTCGTAGAATGCGCCCTGGAGGGCGAGCACGCCAACAGTAATCATATCCATAATTGTCTGTATCTAAATGAGTCAAGTGGCACGCCCTGTATAAATCCAGTATTAGGAATAACGTTGTTCCGGGTTATCACCACGTGCAGCCCCGCATGACAGTTTTCCGTGGCAAGGTCAATCTCCAATTATACAATTATACCTGAAGTATAAACTGTTTTAGAGTATTCAATACCTAGATCCAATCAATCTTCAATCATACATAATTATAAATGCGAACTAAACTTTGACCAAATAAACACATCATAAGCTTACTACAGAGTATACAAGCTAACAGTACTAAACACCCCGCACCAAACCACCCAACTTAACCACCAATCCCTCAACCCCCAAACAAACACCAAACACCAAAAAACACCCAAAAACACCAAAAAACACTTATAAAAAAAATGCCAAACAAAACCAAAGACAAGCTAATAAGATGGTACATCGACACCCGCCCCCTCTCAACAACACCAACACCACCAACAAAAACACCACCAACCCTCCCCCTCCTCACAACCCTCCAAGCAACGGACCAAGCCTCGGTCCAGAAATACTACCATTTAAAAGACAAGCAAATGTCCCTGGCCTCCAACCTCCTCAAATACCTCTTCATCCACCGGACCTGCCGCATCCCCTGGCAAGACATAAGCATAAGTCGCACCCCGGCGCCGCATAAACGGCCGTGCTTTGTGCCGTCGCCTGCACTCGTGCGCTCATCGGGCAGGGATATCCCGAACATCGAGTTCAACGTGAGTCATCAGGCTTCGTTTGTTGCGTTGGCTGGGACTGTTTTTCTTCCTTCGGAGGTGGAACCGGAGGCAAATGCAAATGCAAATGCAGAGACAGAGGCAAAGAAAGAGACGGAAAAAGTACAAGTGGGAATCGACATAACCTGCGTAAACGAGCGACGCAACACCCCCAACACATTACCCTCACTAAACGAATACGTGGACATCTTCGGAGAAGTATTCTCCGCCAACGAACTAAACGCCATGAAAAGTCTCTGTGGGATTTCTTCCCCGGGAAAGAGCGAAACGGAGTTAGCGGACTACGGGTTCCGGCTTTTCTACACGTTCTGGGCGTTGAAGGAGGCGTATATTAAAATGACTGGGGAGGCGTTGTTGGCGCCTTGGTTGAAGGAGCTGGTGTTTACGGATGTGGTTGCGCCGGGGCCGGCGGTGGGTTGGGGGGAGCCGTATACTGGGGTTCGGACGTGGTTGTACGGGAGGGAAGTCGAGGATGTGAGGGTGGAGGTTGTGGCGTTTGAGGACGATTATCTTGTTGCTACTGCTGCGAGGGGCGGTGGGATTGGGAAGGTGGATGGTGGTGAGGATTTGTGGGGGCCGTTGGAGAAGGTCGATATTGACGATATTCGGCCTTGTGCGATGGGTGAGTGTCGTTGCTTGCAGTAGTTTTCTTTTTCTTTTTCTTTGTCCTCTATTTTTTTCTCTTTTCCCCTTCTAGACACCTATATATGCAAGTCACATGTGTACTGAATTAAGTACATGGAAGAGTGTCTATCATTAGCGATCTACATATACCATTTAACGGATGACCTTATATACACTCTGTCCGATTCATAGCCGCACCAGAAAAGGATAAACAAACGATGCATCAAACCAACTACAAAGGTTTTATGTCTAGGTGATGCAGATTCCTAGTCTCCATTAGTAATATCAGTAGGATGGATTTCATCCGACGGGCAGACGGTGCTATGTGCGATAAATGCGCGCACGAGAGCCCGATAATCATGTCTCATGTCACGTCTCAAATTTGTCGAACCAGGGATGCGATGGCACTCCCGTGACGGGTGTCGGGAGAAATGATGATTGCGAACTGGCTCAACAGAGAATCAGATCTCCACGGCAGTAGATGTGCTGCTCGCAACGGTATCGTCGACCTTGTCTTGGGTGTTCTCGGACATCTCCAACAAGGTTTTGAGCATAGATTCCCGAGTCGACTTGGTCAAGTTGTCGACATCAGCCGGGGTCAGGCCCTCGGTGCTAATAGGGGGGAGAACTGGAGTCATATTAACCTCAAGTCACTCACACCGTAGAAATTGGGAAAAGAAGCCTACCCTTGACCTGGATTGTACCAGCATTGAACCTCCAGTGACGAGGCGACAAAACATGGGAGTAATTCTCCGACACAATCGGAACGATCGGCACACCCGCCTTCACGGCAAGGTGGAAAGCACCTTTCTTGAAGGGAAGCAGCTCTGGCTTGTCCGAGTAGCTTCTCGTTCCCTCGGGGAAGATGAACACACTCTGGCGGTGGTTGCGCATCTCATCGGCAGCGCTGTCGAAGGCTTTCACTGCGGTCTCGCGGTTGGCTCTGTCGATGAAGACGGTGCGGGATAGAGACATGAACCAGCCGAGGAAGGGGATGTGGCGTAATGATTTCTTTGCCGTGACACTGCAGTAAGGGGGGAAGATGTAGCCCAGCATGAGCACATCCAGTTCCGACTGATGGTTGCCGATAAAGACCGCCGGCCGTGTGGCAAGATGCTCCTGGCCTTCAACGATATCGAACCGCACACCGGTTGTATACCGCATGACCCACTTGAAGCTGCGCGCGGTAGCCCATTGCGATACCCGACCGTAGCCTACCAGGCGTAAAACAATCGATGCGACTACGCCATAGGTGGCGCAAAAGAGGAGAGATCCGTAGGCTGCAAGACACCGAGCTCCAAACGCAGCACGGGGAACCTTCTGGCCCAGGGCAAAGAGTGACACCGTAACGACGACAAACGAGCTGATGCCCGAAGTGACATAAGATAGGAAGGACATGGTGGAGATACTAGTTCATGGAATAAAGGATACCGCACAGAACAAGCCTACAGCTCAGGACGTTAAGCATTAGAAATATCCCCTTAGTAACACCGAATAAGGAGATCTCACTTGTTTGCGCTGAAAGCGTTGGAGACTGTTTTGGGGTCAGGCGCGATAGAGAGGTCGCGGGATGAGAAAAAAAAAAGTACAGGTGACGGACAAAATAAATGGGCTAGTGCATGACAATAATCAACCCTCAGTTAATTAATTATTCAACACAACAATGGTGGGAAATAATACAAGAAAAACAGTCGAATTAAACACCAGGAACAGTAAAGAACAAAGTCATTCATCAGCAGTTCCGACGGTCGTTTCCTTTTTCTTCGATTTCCGCCTTTTTTTCTTTGGCTGAAAATGATTGGACCGCTGACCGCTTTCCCTTAAACTTTCTGATCATTTAGGGTATATCTTCACCTCGGTTGCTCTTGACTTATTTAATTAAAAAGAAGAAAAGAAAAGAAAATGCATAAAAATGTTTGATTATGCAAATGCCTCACACGACAGACAGTATGTTCATAAATCTGTCGCCAGGCGTCGTCGTGTCTCATTCGCAGCTTAATGCCCGGCCGCATGAAAGCCAACCCACGCTAATATACAGAACCAAAAGAGCTCGACACCATTTCGAGAGTGTACTGAGGGGGGAAATAAGCACCCGCCCTCGCTCTCTAACCCAGCCGGCCTGTGAACGCCCCTGTAATGCTAATGCTCAAACCCATAAAGCAAATCAAAACGAACGCCAACCCTCCTGGGACTGAAAAACCTCAAGCGAATATCGCGACCAAGGTAAAACAGTGACAAACTGGGAAGAAGGGGAATACAGAGGAAGATAGAGGGAAGTAGAAAGCCATGCGTGACGGACGAAGAGGGAAATATCCAGGGGAAGGGAAGCTAAAAAAAAAAAAAAAAAAAAAAAAAAAAAGAGAGAGAGATGGAACCAAGATTATGCCATTTCTTCGTCGTCCTCGTCCTCGTCATCGAGTGCTTCCATCGCGTCCTTAATATACTGGGCAGCCTATGGAGAAATCAGTGATTTCGATTCTAAAGTGGGTAACAAAACATCAATCCGGTTCTTACCTTGGGGTCCAAATTGAGCGCGGTGGTGAAATGCTTGATAGCGTTGGCTTTATCATGGAGCATCTTGTACAGTTTGCCTAGCAGATAATGCACGTTCGCTTCATCCGGTGCCATGTCCTTGAGGATCTTTAACTCCGAGAGGGCCAGTTTAAGCTCTTGAAGTTTCATCAATGCGCGAGCCTTGCGGAACCTAGCCAGAACCGAGTGGGGGGCTAATGAGCAAGCTCGCCCATATTGCACCAGTGCCGCTTTCGGGTTGTTCATCTTCTCTTGTACCAGGCCAATGCAACAGATCAAAACGGCATTGGTAGGGTTGATAGTTGCTGCGTTACGGAAATGCTGTTCGGCAAACTCCAATTTGCCCATCTTGTCGTAGACTGTACCCAATCCATACCAGGCATTGTAGTGCCGGCTGTCAGCACTAATGCCGTGCCGATACGCATCCAGTGCTTTGTCATATTCTTCATTGGCGACGTACTCATGTCCTTGTAAGGTGAACCCGTAGGCAAATTGAGAATCCAATTGTGTCGCCCGTTTGAAACACTTCAGAGCTTGGTCGTGATCGCGCTGGTGGGAGAAAGAATTTCCAATAGCGCACCAAGCTTGGGGAGATAACCGATCGACCTCCATCAACTCATGCGCCAAATACGCTAATTCAATGTCATTTTTGAGATGCCAAAGAACGGTCGAATAGGTTTCCATGTCCTCCAGCCTGGACGGTGCCATGTTGCGCACCCGTACAAAATACTTCTCGGCATCGGAGTACATGGCTTGTTCGTAGTATGCTCGTCCGATCTGGGAAAGGACCCAAGGTGTTTCTCGTTGACCCTGGGACAGAGCGTTGAATATTTGAATGGAGTCGGAACATCTATAGCGTGTCAAGGCAAAGTATCCCGAGGCGAGTTTGGCGAAGAGCTCTAACAGCCACGTGAGAGCCTCATAAGACTTGGACTTTTCCACCACAGCTCCTTTAGAGCTAAACGTGTGAGTTCCGTTGTGGATTGACGACACGGGTCGGTGTTCTTTCCCGTCGCTTTCATTCGCCTCACTAACGTGCTTCCGGTTGCCACTCACGACGCGCCCTACATTTGTCGTGCCTGTCGTACGCCCCTTAGCACCCGTGGCCTTCACCTTCTTTAGCTCCCTTCCATCTTTTGCGCCAAGCGCGGTGGTTGACAATTTGCTGGTGGTAGGTTTGATTTGATTGAAGAGTCGAACGCTGCGGCGTTGCGGCGCTCCTGGCTCCTGGGGTTGCGATGCCGGAGGATGAGCTACTTGGCCGGAAACCGTCCGCTTTCGGTCGCCCACTCTGGATCCAGTGACTGCTTCCTTGTCCGTCTGAATTGGAGCCTGTTCTTCTTGTTCGAGCCGCGTTCTTGTGCGTTGTCTGATACCCGTCGGTTTCATTTTCGGCGGAGGATCCATCGCATGCTCAGTTCCTATCGCTTGTATCGTCCGATTTTTCCGGGCTGGTGCTAGAGGCGGCTCCCATGATGTTTCGCCTGCGCCGTTGGCAATTCGGAATTCGTCGGATTCGCTGCTCTGACCTCCCGGTGTTTCTGTCCCTTCACGTAATATTGGCGCTGACATACCCGTAGATGCGACACTGACTGTACTCCCATTCAATTTCTCCCACAATGCCGAGCTTCCATGAGTGTTGCCTGTATCACTTCGGGGCGTGGGAACTGCAAAGGGGTCTATACTCGGGTTCAAGTTTGCTGAGGTCTGCAAGGGCCCACCTGCAGGTGCAGCCTTATCCGGCAGGAGATCCGCATCTTCCTGTGCGTTGGACAGTACGGAAAGCAATTCCGGACTCATTTTGTAAATATTCGGGACCCGTACATTAACACCTTCACAGGTCAATCAGTCACTAGAACGTATCCAATCGGAGCTCGATAACCCACCTGTCTCGCAGAGACCCAGAAAAGCATCCCACATGAACGGATTCAGTTTCAACGCTTCGACGTAGAACTCCACAGCTTTATTGAGATCGTTGTGGGCGTGCCATAGTTTCCCCTGTAGACATAGTACTGCAGCCGCATCTGGGAGATGTTGCCTGCGCGTTTCGCTGTGTTTATCTACAAATTTGGAAGAGAAAGATAATCAGCTTGATGCGCATGGGAAATCACTGGAGTCCAGTTTATGACAGTCGACCGCAATGGGAAAACAAGGATTGCCCTTACTCCAGTTGTTTTTAGAGGCCCAAAGACTCCTGCTTCGTTCCAGCGCTGTAATCCCGTCGAGATATTTGCCCAAATCCAAACATGCCTGAGCGTAGACGTATGCACAACCGACGTGCGTCCCTCGAGATCCAAAGTTTTTACTATAATCATAAGCTGCTTTTATTTGGCCGCTGAGGAGATGACATAGGGCGAGTAGATAAGAGGCTTCCGAGGTTCGAGGTTCATAGGCATGTAGACGACCAGCGAGGAAAAGGGCATTCCGGATCAGATTATTATCAATATGGTAGTAAATTAATTGCCTCAACTGGCTGGATATATGAGCCGTTGACGGTGACATGTTTATTCGTGGCGATGTCAGATCCGGAGCTGGTACTGGTAAACTGGCGGTTGAGGAGAGCGGGTCGCGTCCGTCGATCGGATATTACACGATCTAATAGATAGTTAAGCTGACACGGAAAAACTGATCTCGGGATCGAGACAGCATTCGGGGGGGAAGCAGTGTCAAGAATAAATTTGGCGCTTTTCTGCATATGACTCCTGGATACGGGGGGGGAGAAAGCAAGGAAACAGCGACGTGATTCGGATTTTTGATTGTGTTCACGGGGGTGGAACCTCTTGTGTTAATGAAAAACAAATAGTAATAAAAGAAGAAGAAGAAAAAAAAGGAGATAAACTATAGAAAAAAAAAGAAACCCGTCCCAAAAGTGTTTCCGCGAATTGATTGTTATTTGCCGCAGTGATATATTTCACTTATTGTTGTTTATGTTTGTATGCGCGCGAATTGAGGGTCGTGTGTGTCGGGCAAGTGAGTGAATAAGTGATTGTCCGGCTGAGGCCCCTTTGGGACAAGCTAGATCTCACTGGGAGGTAACTATCATATCGCGATTGAGAGAAGAGGGGGGAGGAAATCTAAAAGGAGAGTTGTCACGCGTGTGGGGAATCAGCGAAGAATCGCCAAGAAAGAAGTTTTGCAGAGGAAAGATAAAATGATCGTGCTTTGTCGTCACGATGGTCTTTTTTCGTTTTTTTTTTTTTCTTACCATTTTTTTCGGCTCATCAGATGTTTTGAGGCGGCAAGCTCAAATCATGTATTCTTACTGGTTGAAAGTAGTCACGGAACTTCTTTTGGTTGTGGTGGGCAACGGGGCGGACAAGAACAATTCTTTACCAGTTACAGTACCTAAACCTTAGCTCAATGTCCACTTTGTTCGAAACCCTACAACGTAGAACTTCTAAAGTAGACACCTTGGTTTTTAACCTTATATCCGTCACAAAGTGATGGAGATTGACACAAACCAACTTTATCGTTGAGCTTTATTCATTTTTAATTTTATTATATTTATTCTTTCTGTGATTCTTTCTATTATCCTTATTCAATTTTTTTTTTCTTCTGTCATTGATCTACCTATATCGGCGATCCGTTCATACTTGACACCATGGCACAAGTGCGTCTTCCCCTCTTCTCTCTTTTGTCTATTAGACTTCCAGAAATGAAATGATTTTATTTATTTATTTATTTTTTTTTAAAAAAAAAAAAAATAAA